>JAQIUQ010005946.1:0-23274 GCA_030378365.1 Hybognathus amarus | reverse complement strand
TTTTTCTTTTTCTTTTTTCTGCAAAGTAAGCGCCATTTCCGTGGCCGCAACATGCTCAAAAAGTCACCAAATTTGGCACACATGTCAGGACTGGTGAAAAATTTCGTATTTTGTGGGTTTCGCGATGGGCGGGGCAAAATGGCTCGCTGAGCGCCACCTAGAAAATTGGAAAAAATTAGCCCCTCGATCTACGTTCAACCTGCATGCATGAAATTTGGTGGGGACGTGTATCATGTCAAAACGCACAAAAAAGCCTCAAGAACACCTACCCTAAACTCGACAGGAAGTCCGCCATTTTGAATTTGGCGGCCATTTTGGGACGATTTACACACTCCGTACTTTAACGAACTCCTCCTAGGGATTTAGTTGGATCGACTTCAAATTTCTACTGTGCCTTCTAAAGGCATTGACGATGTAAAGTTGTGCTATCTGCGTGTTTTCGTCAATGGGCGTGTCCGTGGCGTCGATGATTCGCCATGAAACAGGAAGTTGTAGTAACTTGGCTGTAAATGCCCAGATCTGCACCAAATTTTACACATTTGACAAGAGTCCTGCCCTGAACAAATCCACATGCCGACATTCACCCACAGTCATAGCGCCACCTAGTGGCAACAGGAAATGACCTTTAACGAAGCAGCCTCCGCCGCATGTTTGACCGACATGTACAAAATTTCTGTGGTTCATTTACCATGTCCAGACGCACAGAAAAGTCTCTTGGAGCGATGCCCTAAACTCGACAGGAAGTCCACCATTTTGAATTTGGTGGCCATTTTGGGACGATTTACACACTCCATACTTTAACGAACTCCTCCTAGGGATTTAGTCGGATTCGACTTCACATTTCTGCTGTGCCTTCTAAAGGCATTGATGATGTAAAGTTGTGCTATCTGCGCGTTTTCGTCGATGGGCGTGTCCGTGGCGTCGATGATTCGCCATGAAACAGGAAGTTGTAGTAACTTGGCTGTGAATGCCCAGATCTGTGTGAAATTTTACACATTTGACAAGAGTCCTGCCCTGAACAAATCTACATGACGACATTCACCCACAGTCATAGCGCCACCTGCTGGCAACAGGAAGTGACCTTTAACGAAGCTGCTTAGCAAATTCACAGCCGCACCGGCTCAGCTGCAGAATATGTAACGCGGCCGCCTCACATCCCGACACGCTACAGGTGCGAGGGCCCGCCCATCGCTGCTTGCAGCTTTAATTTTACAATATGTACATCGTGTAAATAGTAAATCGTGGTGAAAAACAGGCTATGGTCGAGGCAGGCAGCACAGGTTCAGAAACAGTCCAGAAGGCAGGGAAGGGTCAAACATCCAGGGAAACATGGAATACTCAGAGATGGAGAAGGAGAAAATGCATAGAGATGCACGCTTACAGTGTAACAAGACTTCCCAAAGGACACAGGCAAAACTCAGGCTTAAATAAGGAACTCAATCACAGGTAATGGCAAACAGCTGAACATAATAAAACATAGAGAGTTTCATGGGGAAAAATAGCACGGGAAGAGAGTGCCCTCCAGAGGCTCACGAGGGCACAGCTGCCGATCATCACAAAATCGTTAACTGTTAATGAATTTACATTTGGACTTGGCCGGACTCGTTTTTTAGGTTCGAAAAGATGACATGTCTGAGAAAAAGAGGACGTATGGTCACCCTAGTTTAACACTTTGTAGTAGGCTATTTTAAATTCACACTGTAGTTGGGATAGCCCCGAGTAAGTTAAACATTTGCTCTATAATATAGGCATTTATAACACAGCATAACGTTACCTTCTTGCAGTAAATGACTGTGACACTGGATGGATGGACCAGGCTTCAGCTGGGTCTTGAAGCCGAGCGTGTCGGTTAATATTTCGGATGGATGGACCATGGGCTTCAGCTGGGTCTTGAAGCCGAGCGCGTGCGGTTGATATCTGAAAATAACTTTACCAAAAGTATTGGAAAGAACATAGAAAGTTAGGACGAGTAGCGTTATATCAGAACTGAGTATTAAGAAATTGGCTGGCTATATTTATTTGGTGTCGTTAGTCATAGCAGTAAAAAACAGTCAACAGGGTAGATATAAACATGGAAATAATTGGCTAAACGTTTAGGGGAAAAGCGGAAATAATACTTTGTAAGAGCTTAAAGTCACGTACAACGAAAAAAAAATGTTCACAATATGTATGACTAGTGTAATAACTCACCCGTGTATCTTCCATAGGTAGCCTATCTTCTGTCAGCTGCGGCAGTCAACCGTTGAAATTTGAACTTTAACCCAACGGGCTGCGTTGTTATAGAAACAACCCAATAAATTTTCCGAATAACCCAATACAACGACCCAATATTTTTTACCCAGCTATTGGGTACACAAAACAACCCAACGTTTTTTAGAGTGTACCAATTCAATTGAAACAGCATGAACTATTCAGATGCTGATACTAGTGGCCAGGAACTCTGGTTCCAGAGAGCCATCAGAGCCATTAATGACAAAAGGTGGAAGTCTCCCCTATATCTATAATCCAATCAACCTAAATGATTAAATCTCTAGGCTGGGATGTGAGAAAACAGGACTATTAGGAAAGAGACTGGCTGGAGAATCATCTAAAATCCTTACTTAACTTTATTAGTTTTTATACCATTGGAGTGGAAACCTGAAATTAAACATATAATAAATTTGTAATCTCACAGGATCGATACCCCTGTGTTAGTTATATAGACAGGTGTGTGTGTGTCTGCAATGGCACATAACAATGGCAAGTAAATTGTCAGGGACTGCTATAACCATGCATAGACAGTATCTATAAAGAGAGAGCGTTAAACAAGAAAAAAAGGTAACACTTTATTTTACGGTGTCCATGATACAGAGTAATTACTTTATTAATTACTTAGTAGTAAACATTGTAATAACATGTAACAAAATGTAATTAATATATAACTAAGTTATGGAACAGCATGTACTTACAGATTGTAATTGCACACATGTAATAGGTAGCTACTGTTACACATGTGTAACAGGCCGAGTTGGTTACATACGTGTTACCGACATCTACTACTAAGTAATTAATTAAGTATTTACTCTGTGTCACGGACACCGTAAAATAAAGTGTTACCGAAAAAAAAATATTATGAATGATAAGAGGCGTCTTCTCGCTTCTGCTTTCGAACTGTTGCCGCCGGGCCGTTAATATTTTTTACCCCGTTGTATGGAAAACAGATTCAAATGCTCTTTACTTCCAAAAATTTAATTTTTTACATTTTTGATAACTGATGGTTTGATCAATTTTTTTTATTGTATATTGTATATGTTTATCTATGCATATTGTGATCCCTGATGCCTGTGTAAACATACATACAATGTAATTATATATATATATATATATATATATATATATATATATATATATATATATATATATATATATATATATATGGGCTGGGAAAGATTAATCGCGATTAATCGCATCCAAAAAAAAGTTTGTGTTTACATAATATATGTGTGTGTAGTGTGTATAATTATTTTGTATATATAAATACACATATATGCATGTATATATTTAAGAAAAATGTGTTATTAATATATCAAATATTTATATGTATGAATAATATTAATTTTGTATAAATATATATAATGTATATACATGCAAATATTTCTTAAACGTTTACATGCATGTGTGTGTGCTGTATTTATATATATAAAATAATTATACACACTACACACATATATATTATGTAAACACAAACTTTCATTTTGGATGTGATTTAATAGCGATTAACTCTTTTCCCGGCCCTAACATATATATACACACATATATATATATATATATATATATATATATATATATATATATATATATATATATATGTGTGTGTGTGTGTGTGTGTGTGTGTGTTACAAAATGAAGAGAGACTTCACTGCCAGTTTCCCTCTATGTTCACACACACACACAGTTCCATTGCTGGCTATAAGAGTCCACTGTTAGATAGGTAGACATCATTCAGAGTTGCAGGTCCCATCTTGGCATGTTATTTTTTTATTTTTGTATATTTGAAGTTATATTATGAAAAAGTCTTTAAAGAAAATTTTCTATGTCATTTATTTTTTCTTAAAAATGGGAGGTAAGGTAAGGCTCAGGGAGGTAATAGCCCAGGTGGAGGTGATGGAGCAGAGGACTGTGGCAGAGTCCGGGTTCAAGGAGGTTCGAGGAGGTGACCGGGGATCCCCTAACCCTGATGGTATGGGTGGTAGGCAGACCCACGATGGTGTCACCTCCTCGAAGCACTCCGGGGAAGTCGTGGGGCTGCCAGGCAGTGGTGGAGGGATGGAGAAGGTGTGGTGGTTCGGAGGAGGTGGGAGAGGGAGGCTGGGTGGGACCATGGTCTCCGGGCTCTGGCTGGACGGTCTCTGGCTGGACGGGCTCGGGCTCTGGCTGGACGGTCTCGGGCTCTGGCTGGACGGTCTCGGGCTCTGGCTGGACGGTCTCTGGTGCGGGCTGGACGGTCTCTGGTGCGGGCTGGACGGTCTCTGGTGCGGGCTGGGCGGTCTCTTGGTGCGGGCTGGGCGGTCTGTGGTGGCGGGCTGGACTGTCTTTAGGACAGTCTCTGGTGGAGGCTGGACAGTCTCTGGTGCGGGCTGGACGGTCTCTGGTGCAGGCTGGACTGTCTCTTGTGCAGGCTGGACGGTCTCTGGTGCAGGCTGGGACTGTCTTTAGGACAGTCTCTGGTGCAGGCTGGACGGTCTCTAGTGCGGGCTGGACAGTCTCTGGTGCGGGCTGGACAGTCTCTGGTGCGGGCTGGACGGTCTCTGGTGCGGGCTGGACGGTCTCCTGGTGCGGGCTGGACAGTCTCTGGTGCGGGCTGGACGGTCTCTGGTGCGGGCTGGACGGTCTCTGGTGCGGGCTGGACGGTCTCTGGTGCGGGCTGGACGGCTCTCTGGTGCGGGCTGGACGGTCTCTGGTGCGGGCTGGACGGTCTCTGGTGCGGGCTGGACGGTCTCTGGTGCGGGCTGGACGGTCTCTGGTGCGGGCTGGACGGTCTCTGGTGCGGGCTGGACGGTCTCTGGTGCGGGCTGGACGGTCTCTGGTGCGGGCTGGACGGTCTCTGGTGCGGGCTGGACGGTCTCTGGTGCGGGGCTGGACGGTCTCTGGTGCGGGCTGGACGGTCTCTGGTGCGGGCTGGACGGCTCTGGTGCGGGCTGTACTGTCTCTTGTGTGGGCTGGACGGTCTCTGGTGTGGGCTGGGCTGTCTTTAGGACAGTCTCTGGTGCAGGCTGGACTGTCTCTTGTGCGGGCTGAACGGTCTCTGGGTGCAGGCTGGACTGTCTTTAGGACAGTCTCTGGTGCAGGCTGGACGGTCTCTAGTGCGGGCTGGACGGTCTCTGGTGCAGGCTGGACTGTCTTTAGGACATTCTCTGGTGCAGGCTGGATGGTCTCTAGTGCGGGCTGGACGGTCTCTGGTGCAGGCTGGACTGTCTCTGTGCGGGCTGGGCGGTCTCTGGTGCAGGCTGGACTGTCTTTAGGACAGTCTCTGGTGCAGGCTGGACGGTCTCTAGTGCGGGCTGGACAGTCTCTGGTGCAAGCTGGACGGTCTCTGGTGCAGGCTGGACTGTCTTTAGGACAGTCTCTGGTGCAGGCTGGATGGTCACTAGTGCGGGCTGGACGGGGCTGGGCGGAACCAGCGGAGTGGCGAACTCGGGCGTTGGAGTGGGGCTGGTGCAGTCATCGATGGTGAAAAATTACCCATTATGCACCAGCACCCACTCCACGCATGTAGCAAAATCTTCAGGACCGTTCCCTGAGAGGCATGCCCGGTACCGCTCCGCTGAGGCTGGCGATGTAGAATGCACTCAGCGAGCGATCTGGATAGTGTGTCAGGCACGCCAATTCCAAAAAATCCCTGGTGTGGGACTCCAGGGAACGGTCCTCTTGATCCATGCAAAGAAGGGCGACGGCTGGAATATCCATTTCTGAGGTCGGTTAATCTGTCACAGTTTAATGCGGAACGGAGAGAAGAGCGTGGAGACGGGATGCTCACGAAGATAAACTTTAATTAGGAACAGGAGAGATGCATACACTCGTAACCTAAGACATTAACCGACAAGGAAAGACTGAACAGGGCTGAACTAAATACACAGAGGAATCAAACATAATTGGTGGAAAACAGGTGAAACAGATGAACAGGACGCTGACTGGGAGGCTGATGAGGGGAGTGAGATCAGGTGGAGACAAGAGGATCATGGGAAGTGTAGTGCCGATGACAAGACAGGACGGTGCAGACGGAGACTGTGACAAATTCATGATTCTTAATTTATTCTCTACATACAGTATCCAGTACAATCCACCTCACAAACAGCTCGCCAGTAAGCCTGGCTAACGTCAGACCACATCTCATTGAGAATGAGATGTAGTCTGAAAACCACATGTTCATTTTCTTGTATTTGAGGCGTGGTTTACGAATGCCCAGAGCCGTATTATTGTTTGCAAGCAAGCAGAGGTGGGTAGAGTATCCAAAAACTGTACTCAAGTAAAATTACAAGTACTTATTTACTCAAAATAAAAGTAAAAGTAATAATCTTTAAAAGTTATTTGAGTAAGAGTAAAAAGTATCCAATGAAAAAATCTCGGATTATGACTATAACCCTTGTTCCCTGAGAAGGGAACGAGACACTGCGTCGAGAATGGACACTTTGGGGACGCTCCCTGAAGCGTGCGCCTCTGAAGTATGAATGAAACTAATCCAATCCTGATTGGTGTTGCGTTGTGACGTAACATGTGACGGCCTACCCGGAAGTATAAAAGTGACGCTGACAACACACACTAGCCTCGCGATGAAGCAAGATGCTCTAAGGCCTCATGGGCGTGGCAGAATGACACAGTGTCTCTTTCCCTTCTCAGGGAACAAGGGTTATAGTCATAACCCGAGACGTTCCCTTTCGAGGGAACTCTACACTGCGTTGAGAATCGACACTTTGGGGAACGAGTGCCCTCAAGGTTATGGATGAAATAGGCCTGTCCCAGAGTGAAACTGTTTAGGAACTCAGCAAGGACTGAGCACGTGTGCGCCAGGTGTACTAGGAAGGTGGAGACTGTAAAACCTAAAAAAGTATGTGGAGTAGCCCAGCCGGCTGCCTCACAGATCTCTTGTAGAGGTACTCCCGAAAGAAGGGCCCGCAGAGGAAGCCATGCCTTCCGGCATGGCTTGAGTGAGCCCTTATGGCTAAAGGTGAAGGCAAGTCACGCACCTTGTAAGCCTCAGTAAAAGCCTGAACAATCCAATTACTGATAGTTTGCTTGGATGCCGGGAGCCCCTTCTTAGGTGACCAAGCAAGCTGGTGTCACTGCTAGGGGTTGGAAAACTCCCACCCTCTGAGGTAATAGCTAAGTTTAGCGTTAAGTCCCTAGGCGAAGCCGACTGCAAAGGTTAGAAGAGGGCCAGGGATAACCCTTCCAGAACTATTGCCAGGTCCCAGGCAGGCACCCTGGACCTGGTTGCCGGTCTCATCCTCCAAGTACCATGGAGAAACCGAATGACCAACTGGTGTCTCCCCAGAGGCCCATCACTCAACAATGGCAGCCACGTACACCTTAAGCGTGAAAGGGGAGAGACCCGCAGAGAAACGATCTTGAAGAAATTCCAGAACCGAAGCCACCGGGCAGTTTACTGGATCTAACTCATGTTCTCTACACCAAGTGAC
Source organism: Hybognathus amarus (assembly GCA_030378365.1). Taxonomy (NCBI): domain Eukaryota; kingdom Metazoa; phylum Chordata; class Actinopteri; order Cypriniformes; family Leuciscidae; genus Hybognathus; species Hybognathus amarus. The sequence goes on along the minus strand of JAQIUQ010005946.1, from coordinate 15,598 downwards.
AAACACATTCCACTTGAGGCCATATAATCTCCTAGTTTACAGCATATTTTAAAATAAAATCAAAACACCAACATATGCATGTCCAAACGACAATGAATAAGCGAAAAAAATCAAATTATTTCATACATTTAAAGATGAAATGTTTATTTATTTACCGCTAATTGGACTATTGTCGGGAGGGAATCGTCCGCTCGCTCCGCCATTTGCAACGGGTCTCAATTTTATATTTCACGCAGATTGACAGAACAGGAGAAATGGATTTATAGGTTTAAACAAAAGAAAAGCAGAAATGTCACAGCCCAGAAGACCAACGATCTATTTTATAAAAAATAAAAATAATGTCTCTCTTTACTTCACTTAACATAAATACTTGTTTTTCTAAAACATAAAACATAAGACCGTCTTTCTTGGCTTCACTTAACATGTGTTTTTCTAAAACATCACTTCAGTAGTGAATGCGAAGGAGAAATGCACATTTCATATGGATTACATAAGCAGAGAATAATCTGTTTTCTTTCTTTTTGAATTGTTCTGTTTAAAAGTAGACATTTCGAATTTTCTATAGATATATTTCTCTGGTGTGAGGCAAGTAGGCCTACCTTATACGCTGTGTTTCGGTTAAATTATGACTCATGAGACGAGCTCGTGCCGGCGCCGTGTCGTGATTATCTATTGTCCGTTAAATACCGTATTTAGGCTATTTCTTTATTAAATCCAGGCAATTGGTCAATGAAACATTTATTCAAATTAAGATACAATTATTACAAAAATGAAATTCACCTTAATGAAAGGCTTTATGCTTTATGTTTGATGTAAAAGTTTTAAAGCAGTCTTTCAGAGGCGGATTCAGAGTGGTCAAGACTCGTAACGGGGAACTCTAACGTAACATTATTTATTAGGGCTGGGTATTGCGAATAATTTGGCGATTCCAATTCGATTCTTATTTTTATAGTTTCGATTCGATTTTGATTTCTATTTTATTCAATATCGATTAGTTATTATCAATATTTCATTTTAAATGGTTTGTTTGATTGACACAAAATTTTGTAGACATGGAATCCATATTTTAATATAAATGCTGGTAACTGAAACCCTCCTTTAGCTGTATTACTGAAATACACATTGCATTAACAACAGAGCCCACACAATTATTTTTAATTCATTTTTACTTTTACTTTGAGTAACAAACATTGTAACAGATTTAAATAATAATAAATACAATGCAATGCACACATGTAGGTACAAACTGCACATTACTGTAAAAAACAACAACATTGTAAATGTGCAACATTGAAATAAACTTTTTTTTCAAAATTCAAAACGGCTCATTAAGCCCTTGTCTGAACATTGCGTATCCATAACTAACAGTTCTTTTACAATAATTAATAAATGTGCACATACAGATGCATGTTGAACAAAAAGGTAAGTAGCACAAACTGCACAATGCTCATTACTGTAGTGACGTGCAACAATCAAACGTGCAACACTGAAAATCATTAACACCTTGAAATGTTTAAGATTTTTTTTTTTTACCATTTTAAAACACGCTCATAAAGCCCTTGTCTGGACATTGCTAACCATTTTAAATCATTTTTTTATTGCTAAGTTTTTCTGCAAGAAGATTAGCTGGTCAACATGGTCTGACCTAAGGCAGCTCCTTTGCGCTGTGATCACATCACCAGCAGTTGAAAAAACTCTCTCCGCAGGAACACTTGTTCCAGGCACACAGAGATATCGCTTTGCTTGTTGTGCTAAAAGAGGATATTCTTCCGCATGCATCTTCCACCAGATTGGGTTTTCAGAGAGAAGGACATGTTTGACTTCCCTGTACCTTGCCACTTCCTCCTTTACAATTTCAGTAACAGTGTTCTTTCATGCTGGGGCTGCTGATTTGTAGACTGGTCCAAGTAGATCCATCAGTGCAGATGTTTTTGGCTTCTTGGGTGATGTGGGGGGTACTGCATCTCTCACATCATCAGGAGGACCCGAGGAGTTGTCATTCTGCTGAACAGGCACAGTGACTTCACCACAAACACCATCAGTTCCTTGTTGCTTAATAATAAACTAATTTAAAATGACATTTAAAATATAATGATAAATTATCACAAAGAAAATACCATCTGGAAGTTCTGATCAAAATAAACCAAAAACACCCTTTTTACCCCTGTACAACTTACATTCAGTGTTTTCTTTTGCTCCAGACTAACAATTTCTCTCATCAGTCTTGAAAATATGTTGTCACGATCCTCTTCAGACAAGAAGGGAAGGGCCTTAAAAGGAGGATCTAGTGCTGATGCTGTATACAATGTTTCCTTCAGGCCATCATAAAGAAAATCCACATATTTAAATCACTTTTGTCATGCAGTTATACATTCATACACAAGTCAAAGTCACTGTAATTTATTAAGTGTTTCTGATTGCATTTAATTCATTGTTTTAATATGGTTGTATTGTAATCTATTTAATGTATGTAATATATTTAATTTACACAGGGTCTATAAATCAACACTACTACCGATTTTTTTAAGTTTAATAAAAGTTTAAAAAGTAAACATACCTTGGCATTAGGTTGTCATGTACAGTAGTTTTAAAGTCCTTGATGATTGTGGAGTCGCTGGGTGCAATTCTCATCTCCTGTAACAGCCGTGCATGCAGAGGACCAATGACTGAAAAAGTTGGTGAGCACTCCATGGACATGGCTAGTGTAGCAGTTTTCATGGGATTTTAGAGCCTTCACTACATCTTCTAATGCCGTTATGTCAGCGTCTGACAAAGTGCAGAGATCTTTCTCACTTCTGCGAACCTCAGGTGAGAGCAGCGCTGCGGATATGGCTGGCTGCTGTTCCAGAAACCGCTCTAGCATCTCCAGTGCGCTGTTCCACTGAGTTACAATGTCAGTCTTCAGCTTATGCGTGGGTAGATCCAGTAGCTTTTGTTTGACTTTCAGAGTATGGCTGGCGATGCTGCTTCAATGAAAGAACCCAGTGATTCGTCTGACTTTGCCAAGCAATTGGGACACTTTTGGGAGTTTGAGTGCTGCTTGCGATGCTAAGTTCAGCGTGTGCGCGTAGCAACTGACGTAAAGCACTTTCATTAACTCCGCCGCACGAACCATATTAGCTGCATTGTCGGTAACCAGGGCCGATTCTTTCTCGGCAATACCCCACTCATTCAAGGCCTCATTCAACAATGCTGCAATGTTACTTGCTGTGTGGCTGGTGTGGATAGCCCGGGTTTGCAAAACATGCGACATGAGTGTCCAGTAATTGCGATGTAGTGACACGTGATGGTCACATACGAGTCAGTTGCCCTGTATGTCCAGCTGTCACAGGTAAGGGCAACTCTTTTTGCCGAATGGAGAGACGCTGCAACACTGGTCTTAACCTCTGCATACTTTTTTGGTATCGCCATTTCACTGAGGTATTTGCGTGTTACCATTACGTAGTGTGGTTCCAAAACATGAATAAGATTTTTGAAAGCCCTCGTTCTCAACTATGCTGTACGGGCGTAAATCCTTGCAAATCAGCATTGCTATGGCGTCTGTTTTATTCTTAGCGCGAGGTGAATCTGGCTGTAGCTTGCAGGCGAATGCAACATCTAGCCGTTGCTGTCCAGAATCACAAAAACCAAATAGCTTGACAGCATGTCGTCTGGACAGGTGATTTCGTGAGGTTGGTGTGTTGTTGCAGAATCTTAGCTCTTGAGGACACAACTTGCAAACGACAGTGGTTTTGTCGACCTCATCTTTACCGTCACTTCCTTTAAACATGAAATATTTCCACAAATCAGACTTTAATTTCGCCGGCACTGGCTTCAAGTGGCTACCGTTACCTTCCGCCATGATAATCTGTCTTTTTTATTTTGTTTTCTTTTGTTTTAAGTGGAGCATCTATCGAAAGAAGGTGACACCTTCAGGATGAGCGGCGAAGTACAGATAGTATTCACATCCTCTTAAGTAAAGCACGCACAATAATCGATTCGGGGATATCGTTCTGCTAAATTGAATATTGATTAAAATCGGAGAATCGATATCTTTTCACCCAGCCCTATTATTTATCGCTCATAAATACGTAGGCCTACACAAAAAATAAGACGGAATTAATATTTTATGTTCTGTGGAGATGAGCCAACCCTTCTTTCCAGTGGGTAGTATTACTTTTTGTACTTTTGCCACCTAAAAGTGAGTGTTTTTCCCTAAATATAAATGCGTGTAGTAGACTGATATTTTTTAAAGGTCTAAATGGGGTATGGATAAGATGTTTCAATATACTGGTATTAAATGCATTTTTCTTTTTCTGAAAACTTACATTTACAGAATTTGAATTTACAAAAGTTTTTTTTTTGCCTCAAATGTCACGTCCACGCTGGAATTGCCCATTTTTAAAGAATTTATCCTCAACTAGTTTCGTGGTGTAGATCTACGTATTTTATTATGTTAACTTAAAATAATAGGCTACTATAGTAATGTAAAGATGTGGTGTACGGACAGAGACGGTCGGATCCATGCGCAGGACTTTATTAGAAGCAGACATAACACAGGCAAACACTTAATCAAAAGGGACAATCCAAATACTCTAGGTCTAAACAGGCAATGGTCGAGGCAGGCAGCACAGTTTCGTAGACGGTCCAGAATACAGGCTAGGGTCAAGAGTTCAGGGAAACACAGAGAAACAGAACAAGGAATAACGCTCGGAATTGCACGCTTACAGTGTAACAAGACTTCGCAAGGGACACAGGGAAAACTGAGGTTTAAATCAGGAACACAATCACAGGTAATGACAAACAGCTGAACATAATAAAACATAAGGAGTTCAAGGGGAAACATGAATGAAACAATAAACTAGGAAGGAGTGCCCCCAGAGGCTTAAGCGGGCACTCCAGCCGCAGATCGTCACATAACCCCCCTCTGAAGGAGCGGCTTCTAGACGCTCCTGAACGGTCCAGGCGGGGGCAGAGCGAAGGTGATCCTGGGGGAGGGATGGAGGGCCAGGCCCGTGCAGGGGAACGGGACCAGGAGGTAGCCAAGGCGGGCCTGGGCCACAGAGCGTGGTCGGAGCCGGACGAGGCGAGGGCCAGGGCGGAGCCGGATGAGGCGAGGGCCAGGGCGGAGCCGGACGAGGCGAGGGCCAGGGCGGAGCCGGACGAGGCGAGGGCCAGGGCGGAGCCGGACGAGGCGAGGGCCAGGGCGGAGCCGGACGGGGCGAGGGCCAGGGCGGAGCCGGACGAGGCGGAGCAGAAGGCCAGGGCGGAGCAGAAGGCCAGGGCGGAGCTGAAGGCCAGGGCGGGGCGAAGAGGCGGGGCCGGCAGGGCGAGGCCGGCAGGGCGAGGCGCAGAGGCGGGGCCGGCAGGGCGAAGGCGCAGAGGCCGGGGCCGGCAGGGCGAGGCGCAGAGGCGGGGCCGGCGAGGCGCAGAGGCGGGGCCGGCGAGGCGCAGAGGCGGGGCCGGCAGGTCGAGGCGCAGAGGCGGCGCAGGCAGGGCGAGGCGCAGAGGCGGCGCAGGCAGGCGAGGCGCAGAGGCGGCGCAGGCAGGGCGAGGCGCAGAGGCGGCGCAGGCAGGGACGAGGCGCAGAGGCGGGGTCACCGGAGCCTGGCGAACCGAACGAGTCCTCCTTCTCCTCCTCCTGCTGCGGCGTGTCACAGGGCTAGACACACTCCCTGGGCTGTACGACTCACTCACTTGAAGTGGAGAGCCGTCACTCTCTCTGAAGTGGAGAGCCGTCACTCTCTTGAAGTGGAGAGCCGTCACTCTCTTGAAGTGGAGAGCCGTCACTCTCTGAAGTGGAGAGCCGTCACTCACTTGAAGTGGAGAGCCGTCACTCACTTGAAGTGGAGAGCCGTCACTCACTTGAAGTGGAGAGCCGTCACTCACTTGAAGTGGAGAGCCGTCACTCACTTGAAGTGGAGAGCCGTCACTCACTTGAAGTGGAGAGCCGTCACTCACTTGAAGTGGAGAGCCGTCACTCACTTGAAGTGGAGAGCCGTCACTCACTTGAAGTGGAGAGCCGTCACTCACTTGAAGTGGAGAGCCGTCACTCACTTGAAGTGGAGAGCCGTCACTCACTTGAAGTGGAGAGCCGTCACTCACTTGAAGTGGAGAGCCGTCACTCACTTGAAGTGGAGAGCCGTCACTCACTTGAAGTGGAGAGCCGTCACTCACTTGAAGTGGAGAGCCGTCACTCACTTGAAGTGGAGAGCCGTCACTCACTTGAAGTGGAGAGCCGTCACTCACTTGAAGTGGAGAGCCGTCACTCACTTGAAGTGGAGAGCCGTCACTCACTTGAAGTGGAGAGCCGTCACTCACTTGAAGTGGAGAGCCGTCACTCACTTGAAGTGGAGAGCCGTCACTCACTTGAAGTGGAGAGCCGTCACTCACTTGAAGTGGAGAGCCGTCACTCACTTGAAGTGGAGAGCCGTCACTCACTTGAAGTGGAGAGCCGTCACTCACTTGAAGTGGAGAGCCGTCACTCACTTGAAGTGGAGAGCCGTCACTCACTTGAAGTGGAGAGCCGTCACTCACTTGAAGTGGAGAGCCGTCACTCACTTGAAGTGGAGAGCCGTCACTCACTTGAAGTGGAGAGCCGTCACTCACTTGAAGTGGAGAGCCGTCACTCACTTGAAGTGGAGAGCCGTCACTCACTTGAAGTGGAGAGCCGTCACTCACTTGAAGTGGAGAGCCGTCACTCACTTGAAGTGGAGAGCCGTCACTCACTTGAAGTGGAGAGCCGTCACTCACTTGAAGTGGAGAGCCGTCACTCACTTGAAGTGGAGAGCCGTCACTCACTTGAAGTGGAGAGCCGTCACTCACTTGAAGTGGAGAGCCGTCACTCACTTGAAGTGGAGAGCCGTCACTCACTTGAAGTGGAGAGCCGTCACTCACTTGAAGTGGAGAGCCGTCACTCACTTGAAGTGGAGAGCCGTCACTCACTTGAAGTGGAGAGCCGTCACTCACTTGAAGTGGAGAGCCGTCACTCACTTGAAGTGGAGAGCCGTCACTCACTCGAAGTGGAGAGCCGTCACTCACTTGAAGTGGAGAGCCGTCACTCACTTGAAGTGGGAGAGCCGTCACTCACTTGAAGTGGAGAGCCGTCACTCACTTGAAGTGGAGAGCCGTCACTCACTTGAAGTGGAGAGCCGTCACTCACTTGAAGTGGAGAGCCGCTCACTCACTTCAAGTGGAGAGCCGTCACTCACTTGAAGTGGAGAGCCGTCACTCACTTGAAGTGGAGAGCCGTCACTCACTTGAAGTGGAGAGCCGTCACTCACTTGAAGTGGAGAGCCGTCACTCACTTGAAGTGGAGAGCCGTCACTCACTTGAAGTGGAGAGCCGTCACTCACTTGAAGTGGAGAGCCGTCACTCACTTGAAGTGGAGAGCCGTCACTCACTTGAAGTGGAGAGCCGTCACTCACTTGAAGTGGAGAGCCGTCACTCACTTGAAGTGGAGAGCCGTCACTCACTTGAAGTGGAGAGCCGTCACTCACTTGAAGTGGAGAGCCGTCACTCACTTGAAGTGGAGAGCCGTCACTCACTTGAAGTGGAGAGCCGTCACTCACTTGAAGTGGAGAGCCGTCACTCACTTGAAGTGGAGAGCCGTCACTCACTTGAAGTGGAGAGCCGTCACTCACTTGAAGTGGAGAGCCGTCACTCACTTGAAGTGGAGAGCCGTCACTCACTTGAAGTGGAGAGCCGTCACTCACTTGAAGTGGAGAGCCGTCACTCACTTGAAGTGGAGAGCCGTCACTCACTTCAAGTGGAGAGCCGTCATCACTTGAAGTGGAGAGCCGTCACTCACTTGAAGTGGAGAGCCGTCACTCACTTGAAGTGGAGAGCCGTCACTCACTTGAAGTGGAGAGCCGTCACTCACTTGAAGTGGAGAGCCGTCACTCACTTGAAGTGGAGAGCCGTCACTCACTTGAAGTGGAGAGCCGTCACTCACTTGAAGTGGAGAGCCGTCACTCACTTGAAGTGGAGAGCCGTCACTCACTTGAAGTGGAGAGCCGTCACTCACTTGAAGTGGAGAGCCGTCACTCACTTGAAGTGGAGAGCCGTCACTCACTCGAAGTGGAGAGCCGTCACTCACTTGAAGTGGAGAGCCGTCACTCACTTGAAGTGGAGAGCCGTCACTCACTTGAAGTGGAGAGCCGTCACTCACTTGAAGTGGAGAGCCGTCACTCACTTGAAGTGGAGAGCCGTCACTCACTTGAAGTGGAGAGCCGTCACTCACTTGAAGTGGAGAGCCGTCACTCACTTGAAGTGGAGAGCCGTCACTCACTTGAAGTGGAGAGCCGTCACTCACTTGAAGTGGAGAGCCGTCACTCACTTGAAGTGGAGAGCCGTCACTCACTTGAAGTGGAGAGCCGTCACTCACTTGAAGTGGAGAGCCGTCACTCACTTGAAGTGGAGAGCCGTCACTCACTTGAACTGGAGAGCCGTCACTCACTTGAAGTGGAGAGCCGTCACTCACTTGAACTGGAGAGCCGTCACTCACTTGAACTGGAGAGCCGTCACTCACTCTAACTGGAGAGCCGTCACTCACTTGAACGTGGAGAGCCGTCACTCACTTGAACTGGAGAGCCGTCACTCACTTGAACTGGAGAGCCGTCACTCACTTGAACTGGAGAGCCGTCACGCACTTGAACTGGAGAGCCGTCACTCACTTGAACTGGAGAGCCGTCACTCACTTGAACTGGAGAGCCGTCACTCACTTGAACTGGAGAGCCGTCACTCACTTGAACTGGAGAGCCGCCACTCACTTGACCTGGAGAGCCGTCACTCACTTGAACTGGAGAGCCGTCACTCACTTGAACTGGGATTCGTCACTCACTTGAACCGATTCAACACTGGACTCACTCGAGTCAGCTGGCACGCGCTTAAACTCCGATTCCGACCCGCGACACCGCTGTCTTTGGAACAACACTTCTGCACTGCTGAAGAAATCCTTCACACGCTTCAGGTGAGCCATTAAACTTCTCGGGAAATGGCATACTGTTATAACAGGATTCGGTACTCACACTGGTTGCGGTGGAACAGGTGAAGCGGGAGTTTGGGCTTGATTAGCCGCTGTGCTTGAGCTCTGCGGAGACCATGATTGCACGGAGCTTGCTAGTTCCTCGAGGAGAGAAGTTAGTCTCGCCAGCTAATAACTATGAGAGTCTAGCATTGAAGCTCGGGTCTTGACCACGGCGGATAGATGCTGAAAGTCTGCTGGATCCTCGTGTGGCGAAGTCTTCTGTAACGTACGGACAGAGACGGTCGGATCCATGCGCAGGAGTTTATTAGAAGCAGACATAACACAGGCAAACACTTAATCAAAAGGGACAATCCAAATACTCGTAGGTCTAAACAGGCAATGGTCAAGGCAGGCAGCACAGTTTCGTAGACGGTCCAGAATACAGGCAAGGGTCAAGAGTACAGGGAAACACAGAGAAACAGAACAAGGAATAACGCTCGGAATTGCACGCTTACAGTGTAACAAGACTTTGCAAGGGACACAGGGAAAACTGAGGTTTAAATCAGGAACACAATCACAGGTAATGACAAACAGCTGAACATAATAAAACATAAGGAGTCCAAGGGGAAACATGAATAAAACAATAAACTAGAAAGCCCCCCAGAGGCTTAAGCGGGCACTTCAGCCGCAGATCGTCACATGTGGTAGCATTGAGATCTGGATGGGAAGGATAACTGTCGTTATCGACAGTTGGAAGGGGTGTGTGATTTTGCCTTCTCACACACATTTCTGTTTCATATGTCAGCCATAATTTTTTACTAAAGAAAATGACAAAAATAGTAACGCACAGTAAATTACTTGTTACTGAAAAAAGTGTTCAGACTAGAGTAGCTGTGACTAAGTAATGTTACCGGCATCACTAATTGTATATAGCCTATGTAGGCCTACATAAGTTTGTTTAGTTTAATTGGGTTGGGGTGCCGTGGAAAAAATAAACTACAAAAGGGGTGCCATACTTTCAAAAAGTTTGGGAACCACTGCTCTAAGTGATGTTCGGAGCTCCAGTGATTAGTTTCATCTGTGGGTGAAGAAACTTTCAGAAGATATTGTAACAGAATCATGTGAACAATTCCAGGATATGTTGTTGCATTAAATCTTACCCAGATACAATAGTGCCCTTTTCTGATTGGCTATTAAGTAACACTTCTCTTTTTTTGATTGGCTGATAAGTGGCAGGGTCGACTGTACTGCTCCAGGCGAGATGCGCTTGATTCTCACGTAGAGCGGAGCGGGCAGAGAAATTGCGCATATTAAATATATTATTAAAGGTGCCCTAGAATGGTTTTTTAAAATTATTTTATGTTTTCTGGGTTGCCCTAATAATGTTAGTATGTTTTTTAGATAAAAAATAGTCATAATTTAGAAATAAAAGGCATTTTTCCACTATACCAACATACATTCAATTTCACATTCTAGGGCACCTTTAATAGTTTTTCCGCATGAGAAATACAATGTGTGACGAGAGTGTGTGACAAAAGCCATCTTAATTGGCACACCACATCAGCTCTGCTTTTCCACCATCAGCAGTATCACTTTTTCGGGCCAAAACATCCCCCTTTCCACATCTGTCACCAATTTGGGTGTTAAAATGGACTCTCAATTCACCTTTGACACCCACATCAAACACCTCTGTAAGACATCATTTTATCATCTCAAGAACATTGCCAAACTCTGTCCAACACTTAACCTGGCAGATGCAGAGAAGCTCGTCCATGCCTTTGTGTCCTCCAGGCTGGACTATTGTAATGCACTCCTCATCGGGATCTCTGGCAAAAGCATCCAGAGGCTACAATACATCCAGAACAGTGCTGCCAGGATCCTGCTGAGGATGCGCAAGCATGATCACATCACGCCCATCCTAAAATCTCTTCACTGGCTCCCTGTCCCACTCAGAACTGAATATAAGGTCTCCCTCCTCACCCACCAGTGCATTCACTGGACATGCCCCCCTTTACCTACAGGAACTCCTTCAACGCCAGAGCTCCCCACACACTCTCCGGTCTGCAAACACAAACACCCTTCATGTCCCCAGAACCAAGCTCTGTAGCATGGGTGGCAGGGCCTTTTCATCGGCTGCCCCAAAGCTGTGGAATGCCCTCCCTGATCACCTGAGGGCCCCACAGACTACAGATGTTTTTAAACAAAATCTCAAAACGTATCTTTTTAAAAAAGCTTTTAACTAAATGTATTTTATATCCCACTCCCTCTTCCCACATCTTTTAAACTTATTATTGATTTTGAGTTTTTAATTATTACTATACCCAGATAGCATGGTAATATTAATTCAATGTTGAGTTTTGATCCAAACCATAATTTTGGTTGAGATTGACATTTCAATGTTTAAAGTGTGTTGGATCAGCATTGAAATGTTGATGAAAGCCAACAGCACACATGGGTGGAGACTTGTACCATTGAACTAACGGTGATTTGTAGTTGATGAGCACAAGATCATTCAGGCATGCATCTCTGCAGAACACTAGTGGGCGTTTCTCAGTCAGTGGGGCGTTTAAACCACAATGGGCATTTTCAACCGCTTTACCCGATTTGCTCTAATCTACTGGGGGCTTGGTTTAGGGGTGGGCCTTCATGATTTTAGCATGTCTGTTGAAAAATGGTTCACTGTCAGAAAAAGGTACGAAAGCTGTCACTGGGGCTGGTACCTTTTCAAAAGGTACACTTTTGTACCTAAAGGGTGCATATTGGTACCTTAATGGTACAAATATGTACCATGAAGGTACCAATATGCACCCTTTAGGAACAAAAGTGTACCTTTTGAAAAGGTACCACCCCAGTGACAGCTTTCGTACCTTTTTTTCTGACAGTGTTGAAAAACATTTATTGTAGTTTGAAATTGGCCACTGATTGGTAATCAACCATTTTTGTTTTGCATGTGCACTTCTTAATAGTCTAAAGTCGTTAGAGAGAAAACAGGTGCATCCAATACAGACCTCTTGTTTGTTGAATCACCTGACATACATGATTTCTCTAGGACAGTTTCAAACAATGGAGCATCTACCTTATTTCTTTGTTTTGTGTGCTTATGTGTTTTATTTGTGTTGTTACGGTAATTACATACATTAAAAAGTGACATATTTACATATTTTAATACATATTTTAGATACATAGATACATATTTTGTTTGAATAAAGCATATATTTTTCTACATTTTATTTTTAAAACATGCATCTTGCTTTAGTAAAGTTTATAAATAATTTCCTGAATGAAGTTCTAATGTCATTTAACAGATTTAACAGAAGTGTAGGACACGAACATGAGCAAGAATGTTGCACAACAAACATAGCCCATGTCTTGTATGCAGAGCACATTGCTCCTTTAGTAGGAGTGAAGGCAGATGAAGATGGACAATACAAAATAAAAAAACATTAAAAAAGAGAAGCACCCTCCTGATAATGCTGACATTGGTTATACATTGAGTTGTTGTCAACAGCATAATCACATGACCTGGGACTTGATGATATCCTGCATCTTATCACTGCTAAAATCAGGTAATCATTTATAATCCTGAATATGTATTACATTTGAGAAATGTTACTGAATTTCCATTCAGTTAAACTGGTTTCCACTGAAACACAATAACAAAAAACATCTTGTGTTTATTAAGAAAGTGACTGAAATCTATTTTGTCATATTTAAATAAAATAAGGTGAATCTTCAGCTTTAAAGGGATAGTTCAGCATGAAATGAAAATCATGTCATCATTTATTAACCCTCAAGTTGCTCAAACCTTTCTTTGGTGAAGGATGTTGATAACCAGACGTGATGGTTGATGGTAGCCATTGACTTTCATATTTTTTCCCTACTATGGAAATCAATGGTCACCGTCAACTTTCTGGTTACCAACATTCTTTAAAATATCTTATTTTGTGTTCAATGGAAGAAAGAAACTCATACAGTGTTGGAACAACTTGAGAGTGAGACAATTATGGCAGAATGTTTATTAAGGAGCTGAACTCTCCCTCTAAAGAAATGTTCATTTAAAAAAAAACTAAGCTCTTTTATTCTACAAGATAAACTTGTTACTTGAAAAGTAGTTTGACAGAAAATGAACTAAGATGTAGTTAATGGCTATAGATGTTTGTTCCTCTTCATGAAGAGTTTAGCTCCAACACCGGCCTGAAAGTTCTCATTGATCCTAATGACCTTGATTATCTGACTCAGGTGTGTTTAATTAGGGCTGGAGATAAAATTGGACACCCCTGCCAGTGCTTTCTTTTGATATCTAAGCATTAATAGTTTTTAGAAAAATAAATTAAATTAACAGAGTTTAACAATACTCTAACTAGAGTTAGAACAGGTTTAACGTTTCTCTAACCTAGGTTGTCTTTTTGTAACGTTTCTCTAACCTAGGTTGTCTTCTTGTAAAGTTTCTCACCTAGGTAACCTAGCTTAAGTTCCCCGAGAATGAAAAACCTCACACAAAATTAGAAACACGGCAAAGAGTCATATGTTGTCAGCTGTAATTTTCTTCCCGTCGATGATGGCAGCTGAGCCCTGAAATCCTGCACGTTTACCTTCCAGTCTAGCTTGATTCACAAGTGGCCACAGTTTGTTTCAGAGCCTCCCTTGCGCGTTGAGTTAAGTCCTCCGTTATTCTGATATTCTTTTGTTTGAGAATTTCGGAACGCTTTGCGTCGGCCCAGATGAGGTCACGGTGTGTGCGAGAGGTGAACTGCACAATTATACGACGAGGCTGCTGAGTGAACCCTTTCTTCCCAAGCCTGTGGGCCACGTCGATGGAAGACTGGAGAACATCTGCTAGAGATGGTGAAACAAAGCGCAGTATTTCCATCACAGCCATCTTTACGTTCTCACCTTCAACTTCAGGAATACCAGCAATCCTTAGGTTCCATCACCTTTTGTATGCCTCCAATTCATCCAGCTTTTCCCAAAGTTGTTTGTTTTAGGTCTTTAGCGATGTAAGGTAACGGTGCAAGAGTCAATTTATCCGTCTGCACGGGGACATTGCGTAATCATGCACACGTTTTATTGCTAAAGCGTCTTCCATGCGTTGCGATGAGGGAAAAGACCGATAACCGACGGAAAAAGCAGTCACTTCTCAAACACCAGCAGCATAATGTTAGGCCTACAGGTTAATTTCTAAGAAAGTGCGTAGGTATAGGAAACATCCATCATCTTCAAAAAAATCTCGTTGTGGGATCTTAACTTTGCAAAATTATTCGATTTAATTCACATGAGGACCGGTTAGGTCAGAATTGCACAAAAAGGCTTAACAGCTACTGAAAACACGACTTGCATAGGCGCCATCTTGGCCCGCCCCCGCTTGAATGAACATCAACACAGAGCCGGTGTGGTGACGAGATGGGTCCGTCCCTAACGAAATGAGTCCCCCCTTAGGACCCCATAGTATGCCAGTAGTATGCCTGATCTAAATATGTTCCCGCGATAACTTGAAAAATATTACTGTTATTGTGTCATGAAATGTAATTTTAAGAGTTTTTAAGTCGAGAATGTAGTTGTTTAAAGCTCAAATCTGTGGTTTATTTATAAAGGTAGCGCCTTTTTAAAAAATTGTTCTGACGTTTTCGGAGTTGTCAGATGCAGGGATCAGCAGCACATCTAGCTAGCCCGCCTGGAACAGCCTTAACTCGGCTAGTCATTCTGACGTTTGCCGCGGATAAATGCTATGCTACTATGTAAGCTAACTATAAAAACACTAAGAACGAGAAATGTTTACATTTACAATCTACAGCTTCGGTTATATACTAGTATATGAAACATATAAGTTAAAATACTCGTTATGTACTTCAAACGTCTCTTATAATAAAGTGATTTTCTCTAATTTGTAACCAGGCACTAAAGCAATTACCCATAAAACTAGCTTTGAACCAATCAGATCGCTTGGGTCCTAAGGGGTGACTCATCGTCGGGGGGACCCATCTCTTCACCACACCGGTGCCAGCCGAGCGCTGATGAGGGGGCGTCTGAAAACTGAGAGGGGCTTTCACATTGAGCGCACGTCATTCACTTTTTTCCGGGGCTCCCCACTACTTTTTGAAACGGTACTGCGGTACGGATGAAACCATAAGAAACGGATTAGGCCTAAACATCTTCAGTTAACTAGCAGAGCATTCATTTTGCTCGTTTGTCAAATTAGAGTCGTTATAGTGCTGAAATGTTTTTTTTTTTTAAATCAATCAAAGTGCTCGTTTCGATCAGTGAAGCGGATAGTGGTGTCTTGTGGCTCGCGCTGTCTTCGCCACGGACACGTGCTTCAATCAGTTGCGGAGACTAAACCCGGATGAAAAAAAAGTTCACAAAAATACATTTTATTTATGTGCACTTAGTACACTTCCATAATGCACTTAAAGTGCTCTATTTTCGCGCACTTATTTTGTACTTAATATATTAAAACAGCTTATCTTTAGTACTGCTTAATAAATAAGACGACACGTTTTACATGTTAGAAACACATGATGTGTAATTGTGTAAGTAGTTACATTTTGCTGTATTCTTCTCCCAGTTCATCGGCCAATTACTTTCATGTATTTTGTGATTAAGTGGAGATAATCTATAAATCCAAATCTAACAGATCCGATAGCAATACGTAAC
>JAQIUQ010005945.1:0-87610 GCA_030378365.1 Hybognathus amarus | reverse complement strand
ATATATATATATATATATATATATATATATATATATATATATATATATATATATATATATATATATATATATATATATATATATATATAATAATCAACACGTATGATTATTATCCATGACTGAAACAGTTTTTACATTTTTATTTCAGGATCTCTTCGATGAATAGAAAGTTCAAAGAACAGCATTTATTTAATTAGAATCTTTTCTAACATTATAAATGTCTTTACTGTAAACTTTTGACCAATGTAACTCATCCTTGATGAATAGAAGTATTGATTTTCTTATTTATTTCCCCAAAAATAAATACAAATTCTCACTGACCTCGAAACTTTTTAAAGGGTAGTGTTTAATGTAACAAAAGCTTTCCATTTCAGATATAAAAGCTGTTCTTTTGAACTTTCTATTCATCAAAGAATCCTGAAATAAAAATGTAAAAACTGTTTTCAACATGGATAATAATCATACATGTTTTTGGAGCATAAAATCATTTATTAGAGTGATTTTTCAGCATCATTACTCCAGTCTTCAGTGTCGCATGATCCTTCACAAATCACTCTAATATGATGATTTTATGCTACAAAAACATGTATGATTATTATCCATGTTGAAAACATGTTTTTTACATTTTTATTTCAGGATTCTTTGATCAATAGAAAGTTCAAAAGAACAGCTTTTATCTGAAATGGAAAGCTTTTGTTACATTAAACACTACCCTTTAAAAAGTTTGGGGTCAGTAAGAATTTGTATTTTATTTTTGGGGGAAATAAATAAGAAATCAATACTTCTATTCATCAAGGATGAGTTACATTGATGAAAAGTTACAGTAAAGACATTTATAATGTGAGAAAAGATTCTAATGAAATAAATGCTGTTCTTTTAACTTTCTATTCATCAAAGAATCCTGAAATAAAAATGTTAAACTGTTTATCATGGATAATAATCATACATGTTGATTATTTATATATATATATATATATATATATATATATATATATATATATATATATATATATATATATATATATATATATATATCAGGGCTGTCAGTTTAACGCGTTATTAACAGCGTTAACGCAAACCCATTTTAATGGCGTTAATTTTTTTATCGCGCGATTAACGGTCTTTTTGTCACATGCTTTTGCAACAGGACGCGGCATGCGTCCTGATCCATTTCGCCGTCTCGCGCTCGTCATCCAGTCAAAGCCGAAACGTGTGTTTGTGGCATGCCTGTTGTTTTGTTTTCGATCTAGCTAGATCCGCTTGCTCTTTGGTCGAAGAAGCAACAAAACGTCCTCGCGCTGCGCAAGCCATTGAAATGAATGGGTTTCAGAGCGCAGCGCGAGGATGTTTTGTGCCGCACACACTCGCTTTGGGCTTGCGAGCCGGCCAAATAGTAACGTTACGTTTTGAGTGGATGACGAGCGCGAGACACCGAAATGGATGCCCTAAGATTCTGAATTGGAAAGTTTACTTTTAAAAAGTTGCCAAACTGTCCCATTGACAGATGATCTGTGTGTTTTGTCGTTGTGAACTGAGCTATCATCATCGCAGCACGTCCTGTCTGAAACACCACTTGATGATGGCCAAGCACACACAGCCTGATGCGAATTCTCCACCCCCTCGTCAATATTAGGACCTGTCAGTATTTTTTTCACCCTTTTATTGGTAGACAGTGTTGCATTGTGTGAGAGATTATTTATATATAGTGTGAAATTTAACACTATTCCAATGTTATTTTCAATAATAATAATAAAAAAAACATTTGCACTAAACAAGCCAATCCACTTTTCCATGTTGATAAGAGCATTAAAATAGAAAAAATAATGTAACAAAAAGAAATCAAAAGATATATAGAATAGATACAAATGTGCGATTAATCGCGAGTTAACTATGACATTAATGCGATTAATCGCGATTAAATATTTTAAATCGTTTTGACAGCACTAATATATATATATATATATATATACCGGCCACTTTATTAGGTACACCTGTCCAACTGCTCGTTAACACTTAATTTCTAAGCAGCCAATCACATGGCGGCAACTCAGTGCATTTAGGCATGTAGACATGGTCAAGACAATCTCCTGCAGTTCAAACCGAGCATCAGTATGGGGAAGAAAGGTGATTTGAGTGACTTTGAACGTGGCATGATTCTTGGTGCCAGAAGGGCTGGTCTGAGTATTTCAGAAACTGCTAATCTACTGGGATTTTCACGCACAACCATCTCTAGGGTTTACAGAGAATGGTCCGAAAAAGAAAAAAACATCCAGTGAGCGGCAGTTCTGTGGGTGGAAATGCCTTGTTGATGCCAGAGGTCAGAGGAGAATGGCCAGACTGGTTCGAGCTGATAGAAGGGCAACAGTGACTCAAATAACCACCCGTTACAACCAAGGTGGGCAGAAGAGCATCTCTGAACGCACAGTACGTCGAACTTTGAGGCAGATGGGCTACAGCAGCAGAAGACCACACTGGGTGCCACTCCTTTCAGCTAAGAACAGGAAACTGAGGCTACAATTTGCACAAGCTCATCGAAATTGGACAATAGAAGATTGGAAAAACGTTGCCTGGTCTGATGAGTCTCGATTTCTGCTGCGACATTCGGATGGTAGGGTCAGAATTTGGCGTCTACAACATGAAAGCATGGATCCATCCTGCCTTGTATCAACGGTTCAGGCTGGTGGTGGTGGTGTCATGGTGTGGGGAATATTTTCTTGGCACTCTTTGGGCCCCTTGGTACCAATTGAGCATCGTTGCAACGCCACAGCCTACCTGAGTATTGTTGCTGACCATGTCCATCCCTTTATGACCACAATGTACCCAACTTCTGATGGCTACTTTCAGCAGGATAATGCGCCATGTCATAAAGCTGGAATCATCTCAGACTGGTTTCTTGAACATGACAATGAGTTCGCTGGTACTCAAATGGCCTCCACAGTCACCAGATCTCAATCCAATAGAGCATCTTTGGGATGTGGTGGAACGGGAGATTCGCATCATGGATGTGCAGCCGACAAATCTGCGGCAACTGTGTGATGCCATCATCTCAATATGGACCAAACTCCCTGAGGAATGCTTCCAGCACCTTGTTGAATCTATGCCACGAAGAATTGAGGCAGTTCTGAAGGCAAAAGGGGGTCCAACCTGTTACTAGCATGGGGTACCTAATAAAGTGGCCGATGAGTATATAGATAGATATAGATATAGATAGATATAGATATAGATATAATAATCAACATGTATGATTATTATCCATGTTAAACAGTTTAACATTTTTATTTCAGGATTCTTTGATGAATAGAAAGTTCAAAGAACAGCTTTGAAAGCTTTGACTTTCTCACACAAACACTCATGGTAACATTTCAAAGAAGCTGGCTATCAGCAGTTACTGGTACTGCAGAATGGCAGGTATCGCCACATTAAATTATCATATATATATTAAATGATCATATATATGAAGAGTTCAGATGCAAAAGCCTCTAAATGCCATTTGAAATTTTCTTCTAAAATGACCATTTTTATTAAGCTTGTATATTTAAGTTCAGTAATTTTACTTAAATGACAATTAATAGGTAATCTTCATTGCCATTTAAGTGAAATTACTGAACTTAAATATACAAGCTTGATAAAAATGATCATTTTAGAAGAAAATTTCAAATGGTATTTAGAGGCTTTTGCATCTGAACTCTTCATATATAATATATGTATGTATGTATGTATATGTGTATATGTATGTATATGTGTATATGTATGTATATGTGTATATGTATGTATATGTGTATATATATATATATGTATATATGTATATATATATATGTATATATGCATATGTATATGTATATGTGTATATATATATATATATATGGCAGGCGATACCTGCCATTCTGCAGTATATAGTACCAGTAACTGCTGATAGCCAGCTTCTTTGAAATGTTCCTATGAGTGTTTGTGTGAGAAGTCAAAGCCTTCAAATGTTTCCTGTTTACAATGCATTTTTGCAGCATTGAGCTTTGTTGCCAATCACATACATATCTGTTGAGCGATGTCCGAACACAATGGCCAATCAGTTTTTGTTCAGTGCGGGTTCCTCATACTCGAATTCCTTTCATTATAACCAACAAGTATAAACACAACACCATTAAAATATTAATTGCACAGCTTAGGCAGCTCCATTGATTACATTGGTATTATACGCTTTTGCAAGAGGACAGCTTTGCTTACCTTGTATTGAACTAAAGTAATTGACCGCTTCAGTGAGAATATAATGGCAGCAATCTTTATTTGCTTTCTGTATATAATATATATTTTTCATGCTAAATTACACATTGCAAAGTCTCTTGTTTGGCAGTTGTATTTAAATGCACGATGGAATCTGATAGAACAGTGATAACCATAGCAATGGATGGAAGACAACATTCTGATCTGTGTATTAAGTCTTGGAGTGTACATGCAAAATAATAGACCTACTCACATTTTATAATATGCATATTAGTGTTTTTTGTTCATTTTATTGATAACTTTTCAAATCAGTCACTCAGGGACTTCTTGCATAGAATTATTTTTATATACATAAAAATCGGTATATTTATAAGCACTTTGTTTTGTAAGCTGAGGCTATGTATGCATTAATCCGGATACATTTGAAAACAGTGTTTTCATTTAAAGACGCTCTCCATCCACTAGTGTTTTAGGTGTTTTCCATCCCCAGTTTCTCATCCCCACTGAAACGTCAGCAAACGCTAAATTCACCTCACTGCGCATGCGTAAACCCTCACAAAAGTTCACTGAGATGATGGACAACAAATAAAAAATAGTTATTGCACAATTCTTCTGGCAGGTGAATTTTATTTAGCAAAAAAAGCTCACCATTCATTCATGCATCGAAGTCGCAGTTCGTCAACATGCATTTGACCTAAAATGCAACTGCTCAATTTTTTTTTGCCGCAGGACAGCAAATGCGAGTAACTTTTGTCAGCTTTGCAGGACTGCGATATAAACAGTGTCCAAAATAACATATTTAGAATAGCAACAACAAGCACAATACCGGTATAAACATGTATATCTATTGGTTCAATATGTGGAACATGACTAAACATGTGTCATCATTTTCAAATACCTCCGTTTTCATAGTCCACACTACATTTTAGAACGTCTTTTAATGAATTTGTTTAAAATTTGTTTACGTCAGTTTCTGATATAAGTGATATAAGTTTACGGCTTGTTACTGTCTTTTCATTGTGGCAAATTAATTTTAATCACAACCTCAAATTTAGGTTGAAATGGCAATTTGTTATTGGTCAATTATATAATAGTTTTAGCAATACATTTGATTATTGTATTTAACTCGCTACTCTTATTTTACTCACTCACTCGGGTGCCAAAGTCGGACATGGGGCTCACACTGGCTATTTATATTATGTGAGCCCTATGATCACAAACTCTCCAGTCTGATAAATAACAAGATGTTATGGTTAAAGCAGAGCTTGAGAACAAATGAGCTTGCCGCACTGGCTTGCTGCATTGTTAAAAAAAGTACCCTATGTAGTCTACAGTCGCCTATAGAACAGTTTAAGTTAAAAGCTAAAACAATAACCAGAGGTTATGGGTAGTACATTATTAAAGAGTCATCCTGATGCCAAATTAACCTTTATATGGGTGTTTGCATATAAAAGTCTTTTGCAGTGTGGACATAACTCAACATAAAAAAAAAAAAAACATTCACTCCTTTTTTTATTTATTCTTCATTATTATTCTTTTTTAACCTACTAAAGTTGAAAACCAGGGGTACTCAAAGTTCAGATGCCAAGGGGGCCACATTTAAACCACATAAAATGTGAAGGGCCACACATTACAACTTGCATCGTAACAAGACTTTATTTATGACAATATTTACAGTTTTTACTTTTTTAGAAATGCAGTTTATTACCTATAGTGTTAGGTAAGTCTTGTTATAGTATTTGTCCTATTTAAAGTAAGCTCATACTGAACGTGAAAATAAAAAATCTGGAACAATAAAGTGGATTAACAGTTTTCTAGCAATATTAATGCAACAACAACAACAAAAAATACTCATACATTAAAAACCTCCTGCAAGGTAAGTCTTGCTAGTCTTTGTCCAATTTAAAGTAATACTGGAACATAAAAAAATAAATAAAAATAATGACATTTAAATGACATGTTTTTATACTTTATTTTTTATACATGTTTATGAGTGGCTTTACAAAGTTATTAATCATAGTCTCCTACTAATACTAGGCCCACTATTAGCCCAGTACACCTAACTGTAAGTTAGTCAGAATTCGCTCAATAGCAGTTTTCACATGATCCATTTGTCATGCGAGCCGTGCCCCGTTCAGAACTAAACTGCAGTAAGTGGAGATTTTGCAAGAGTGCTGTGAACTTGTTGACGTGATGACAGCTCGTCATTGTAATCGAGAGCGCTTTTTGCTTACTTTCTGTTTATAACCCATTGACAATTTGAATCTACCAAGTTTTGTTTTTCATGCTGTTAAGAGGAGTAGAGATGCGCGGATCAGCTCTAACGTCACCCGAATCAGCTGTTAAAAACAAGACGGCGATTTTGTCATAGTCATTTTGTACCCGGCACACTTTTGGAAACATTGAGGCACTCGATGTAAAACATCTCCAGTTAACTAGAAGAGCATTAATTTAGTTCGCTCATAAATAAGAGATCTAGCGCTAAAATGAAACCAAGCTGGGCGCTTGTTGCCGCTGCTGTCAGCTGCATGGCTCGCACAGTCTTCACTCGGATGCGCGCGGCACTTCAATCGCCGTTGCGGAGATTGGTTCATTCCTCTATTTAGCAAATATAAGTCCCTTTAAACATTCCACACACATCACAATGACAATTTTTTTATGAATAAATCAGATTTTCCAAAGTGTCCGTGGTATAGCCTGCCTACATGGGCTACTATTTGTGCCTAAAAAAAAAGTGCATTCATCTTTTGCATGACGCGGGCCATAAAATTAATGCCGACAGGCCGAATGCGGGCCGCCTGGTTGAGTACCTCTGGTCTAAACACTCTAATAATCAGGCCATGTTCTGAGCACTATGATGTCATAATGCTTATGTCCCGCCCAAATCCACTTATTGACTGTCCCGTATTAGCATATTTCTGCCATCAGCCGTTCAACACCCCCCACAGAAGAGAGCGGTGGGGTGAGCAGTTGCTCATTATCATTTAAAGAGCCATGAACGAAACGGTGTTACTGTGAACAAAGCTGTTTTTGTGGAGGTAAAAGGGATGTTGTTTTACACAACCATATTACGACCTTAACGCTCTAATGTTTGCTATTACCTCAATAGTATTTTTTCTAGTCCCCTATAGTAATGTGACTGCATAACAACTTAAAGTCAAGCAAGGAATCTAGAATCTCACCAGATGTGCTTCATCTAACCTGAGATCTAGTATGTATTTAACCCTGGATGCAGCTTTGCGGTAACAATGGACACAACGTCTCCAGAGTTTGCACCTTTTGAAGGCAGGATGCTATTTGCATGAAAGACCCACCCTCCTCTAAGATATCTCTAAACTCTTAAAGACTTTATCTACCTTTTTATTTACTAGGGGATGAGACCAGTTTCTACCAATCATGTTAATATAGATGGTTTAGATTTAGTTGCCCTCTCATCCAGTTTTTTCCAGATTTCTTGTACTTTCTTTTCCTTTTGTGGAAAACATAAACGCAGAAAGAAAAATGATGAATGATGAACTAAAAGGTGAACCCTTTTTATACTTTTTTTTTTAACATTTTTGTATGTTGAAAGTGGTCTGTATAACTAGTGACCATCAAGATGATTTATACATTTTAGACTTCTAATTCGAAAGTAAAGTTGTTATGCTGGGTTCACGTGCTATGGGAAATCAGGACATTTTCCACTTGTGAACTGGTATTTACCAGTGTGTTGCGTTCAAGTGCTTTTGTTGCTCGTAATGTGGTTAAAAGATGGAGATCCAGACCTGTTATTTAGCTAAAACTATTTTAGATTGCTTAAGTCATCTGCAACACCAAGAAAATGATTTATCAAAACTGAAAAGGTAAATAATATGCTATATATTTTCTAGATCATGAATAGTATATGCTTTTACCATTCATCGACTCTTGCGGTGCTCTCCGCCCTTTTAAAAAGTTCAAAGGTTATCTCATCTCGGCAGTTCATCCAGCAAAATATTCTACGAGTTGCCCAGTGGAAAATACCACATGAGGGGTTGTTCATGTGCATTTTCCACGTCGGCTTTTGGTATTTACCATAATTACCATAGCACATGAACGTCAGCATTATTCACACTATGTCATGCTAAGACAGCTTTTCACAAATGGCCACCACCTTTTGTCTCTTAATTTTCTTAGTAAGGTGTTTCATGCTCCATAAATCAAATCATCCCATCAGACCTTATACTGTCATATCTGAAGCTGATGAATTATGCAATTTATTACAAAGATTTTGAATTGACTCTGTGTTTTATTAGCAGATCCGCTCAGGGCGATTGCAGTTTTTTGTTACGTATCCGGTTGTCACACAGTGTAGAATACAAATGACGACTGACAAAGGGATTATTTATTCATTATGTCACTGCAGGAGTCACAGTCAGTCATCCAAGTTAAAGTTCCCCCAGAGGACATTTTCATCAGTTCCGATAAGTCCTGTCTGAGCTATGAAGAGATGTTTGGATAAAAGTATAATCATCTATTCTTACAAAGATTTATTGAATGTTAAATATTTTCTGCCACAATACCATACTGACTTCAGTACACAATCATTATATACAATTATTATTATGTAAAACTGTACTAAATGAATCACATTTCGACAATATAGACACATGTCCTCTTCCTGGCAGATTTGGTAACATCTTTAGTTGATTGGAACGTCTTAATTATTGCTCAGATGGTCAAAATTGGGATTTTCCATTCTTTACCTATTTCTTACAGCCATTGCTTTTGATGCACATCACAACTATATTCCTTGGTTTTAGTCATTGTGATGGATATAAAATTGTATAAAATAAGAGTGTGATTATGAAAAATATGAGATGGCAATAGAGTGTGAAAAATATGAGTGGCAATAATTGTGGCCAACAAGTTTTATATATATCTCACCTAAATGATTATTAGGTGAGATAAGTGGCATTTAAACAATGCCCAATTGGACACTAATGGGCCTAAAGTGTGCCAAGAAAACATCCCCCACATCATTACACCACCACCCACTGCCTGCACAGTGGTAACAAGGCATGATGGATCCATGTTCTCATTCTGTTTACGCCAATTCTGACTCTACCGTCTGAATGACTCATCAGAGCCAGGCAACATTTTTCTAGTCTTCAACTGTCCAATTTTGTTGAGCTCTCGCAAATAGTAGCCTCTTTTTCCTATTTGTAGTGGAATGAGTGGTATCCGGTGTCTTCTGCTGTTGGAGCCCATCCGCCTCAAGGTTCTGCATGTTGTGGCTTCACAAAGGCTTTGCTGCATACCTCGGTTGTAACAAGTGGTTATTTCAGTCAAAATTGCTCTTCTATCAGCTTGAATCAGTCGGCCCATCTCCTCTGACCTCTAGGACCTCCCTCGCCCACCAGGACTGCCGCATACTGGATGTTTTTCCCTTTTCGCCCCATTCTTTGTAAACTCTAGATATGGTTGTGCGTGAAAATCCCAGTAACTGAGCAGATTGTGAAATACTCAGACTGGCCCGTGTGGCACCAACAACCATGCCATGCTCAAAATTGCTTAAATCACCTTGCCATTCAGTTTGGAGTTCAGGAGATTGTCTTGACCAGGATCACACAGCAAAACTAAATGCCCAGCATGTGGGAAATGCATTTTACAAATTACTTGTAAAAGTGTAAAAAAGGGTGCGCTTAAACTGGTTTTGCATGCTTGACGGTAATTATATTTTTAAAGGTGTATTTTAATTTGGAATTTAATTGACAGCACGTTTCAAATGATTTTTGAACGAATTACAGTTATTATGCCTTTATGTCTATAAAAGGACTTGACATGTCTACAATTGTCTTACAAAAGTTCACCAAAAAATGTCTATTAAATGTTTTGCTTTTGTTGATGTTTTAAAGCTTTTGGCATTGTATTGCTTGGCTTAAATCTAAGATGAGCTGGTCTTAGTGGATGTTTGCTAAGATGCAGCCAGCACTTTACCATTTTGTGCGAGTTTAATTCTTTTTCACCCATTAATTGCTTATCTGTTTGCAATAGTATTTGTGCTAAGTCCTCAAAAAGGCAGCAGACCCTGACTTCTTGTGGGTTCAATCCCCTCCTCCATATTTGTCCCTTCAGCAAGCATTACAGCTCATCCATGGTGTACAAATGAAGCGCTTGTGTTTTCATGCTGGTTTTGGATTCCCAATTGAGCCTAACAAATCTTAGTCAGAGCCAGCTGTAAGAGGAGACAAAAATCTGATCTAAGATCAGGCGTGAAGATTTAACCTTTTTCTGTCATGGCATATTGTCTGTCCTGAGCATGATTAACTTTGACAGGAAATCAATACAGCTCCTGGTGGCCAGATATGAAGATAAGACATCATAATCCTGATGTTGAGGCTTTGTGGCCACAAGACCCTCTTCATTATTCTGGCCAGAGATGTCCTTTACTGATAACAGTGTCTTTTGTCTTAGCTTGTTTCTTGAGCCAGAACTGCAAGGCAGGAAGAATAACGTCACTCGAACAACGACTTTTCAGGTTTTACATTTGTGCTTCAGGTATCATTTTAAAATAAATTATTGGCCTAGGCCAATAAAAGCTGCTTACACGCGTGCATACTTTATATATTTGAAATTCTGTTATTTATACACTACCAGTCAAACATTTGGAATTATCACGACACTACACAAAAAGAGTAATGTTGTAAAGTTATTATTACAATATTCATTTGAATATATTTTAAAATGTCATTTATTCTTGTGAACAGCAAAGCTGAATTTTCAGTAGTCATTACTCCAGTTTTCAGTTTCACATGATCCTTTAGAAATCATCCATACTGATTTGCTGCTCTGGAAACATATCTTATTGTTATCAATGTCTGAAAACCGTTTTGCTAATTATGGGACCAATTAAATTGATCTTGATTGATTGACAGTAATATACTAGGGCTGTTGATTTAAAGGGGTCATGAACTGGCTTTTTATTTTTTTATATATGTTTTGTTGTCTGAGGTCAACTGTAGAACATGTTCACTTGATTTTTACATAAAAAAGCCCATAAAAATGAATAAGTAATAGGCTATTTTCTGATCGTAGCTTTGAGCCCAGCTCAGAAAACGCTCGTTTTTTATGGGTGTCTGGCATTGAAGACTTGGAATAAACGCCCACTACTGTGAGTGGATAACAGTTTTCCATATTATTATAATGAGTTTCTCTCTTGACCCGGTTTGTCATCATGGGGTAGGCATCTATGTTATTTAGCTATGCGTGTAATTCCGCGAATCGGTGGGTGGAGCTCAACTGGCTGTGTTCAAAGTAGCATCTGATAATCTTCTGCAGGGTGTTGTTTTATGCCTCTTTGACATCATAGTTCAAAACCAAGTCATTGGCTGAGGCTGGTGTCAATAAAAGTTTTTATTTGGACTAACAAGGATGTTTTCAGTTCTGAAACTTAAAGGATATTGTTATAATATGATGACCTCTTAGATGTCAAAAGCTCCAAGGAAAATTTGATTTCTCAGTTCATTAGCCCGCTTAACGTGGTCAATCCCATTAATTAGTTAAGTGAATTAAGGTGACACAATTCACATACCTGCCCTGCCCCCAGCCATACATAGGTCATCTTACATGTCATTCAGTTGATTGATGATGAACATGATACAGAGCAACAACTTACTGTGTGTCTGTAGTCTACACCTAAAATTCAAGATATCAAGGCAATAATGCCCCTGAATGAGTTCATCTCATATGAATATTTAAAGGGTCAGTTCCACCTCTAGAAAGATAAATGTGTATTTGAAAATGGGTAATTTATGTTGAGAAGAAACGTGAAATTATTTCTGAATTTGGAGAATCAATTCCCCCCCCCCCCCCTTACACAATGGAATGGTCTCCTCACTCTCAGCGCTTGGTTCATGCGTAATGACACACACCCATGTTTGCAACGGATCAGCTGTGATTGGTCAAAAACCATCACGTGAAAGCATCACGTGATATCCAGAATGGCCGCTAGCATCGAGCTAGCGGCAAAAATGACGGAATATTTATAAATTATGGACTTCAAGTGTATCAAAGTTTGATATACAGCGATTGGATTTATTGCTGAAAACCTCTGAAAGGATGCACGAAGTTCCAGGCTGGATAGAAAACCTTCTGTAAGGCTAGAAAGACCCCAAAGACACCCCGTGATGGCTAGCTCGTTAGCTTTCTGCTGGAAAAAACGGTAAGAAAATCGATAAATCTTTCATCGAGTTATGTAAACATTTATCGGAGGTGGCCTGTGGCATCCGTCCCAACGATGCCGTTGGTCTCAGAGGGTTAATGCAAATGGGTGGAGTGTCCCTTTTAGAACAGTTCTAAAAAAGGTACATCTTGGTTTATTTTAGACACCATATTGTCTTTTTTCCTAAATGTTTCCTATGAAAATATTATCCTACATGTTTTCGAGCACCACAGTAGGTGTGTTCGACTTGAAGTGGTGCTGTGCAGACCGATCTGTGTTTTACTTCATAATACCGTGAGCAGGGACAGTGCACAGACATTTTGAGGGGCAGGGGCTCAAGTGAAAAAAGGGCACTTCTCATAATTACGTTTTTTTCTTTTGACTTTTTTTTAAACAAAAAAGTATATATGCGTATATATACAACTCTGACTTTTTATAAAATGTATTAAAGGTGGAATACCTAAGATTTTTGCATCAAAATATCCCAAAATCACAAGGCCAGTGTTATATATTTAGTTAAGACTGATAACTTACAATATTCCAAATGTTTCAGAACGATGTATGAGAGATTTAAACCAAGGAAACGGGGCGTGTGAGCTGGGGTGAGCTGGAGTCGCCAATTAACGCGTCATATCGGCGTTACCTTGGTTTCCGCTCGTCACTACGTGTAGTCCTGGACAAATGCGGAAGTTGTAGTTGTGCGTTAGCGTGTATCAAGCAACAAACGTCAGCTTGTTTCACGCATTTGTTATGGAATGGTGCACATTTATACTTTTTCAATTATTCTCGGAATGTGAACTGTTGGCTGTGAAGGGGTCGCACACCGGACAAGAAGAGCCGCGCCACGTCTCAGGACAAAGTCTAAGTATCGCACACCGGACGTGCACTTTCTCATCAGTATATGGCCAGCAATATTGTTATGTTTAATGACATGAAAGGAAAATAATGTCTGTTCTATGTTATGATTGTACTGTACAATTAAATACAATCGTTGCTGAGTCTGCAGTCGGAAAACTTTACCTCAGACCATCCGTGTAACTGAATGAATTGAGAATCTCACCTGAAAAATCAAATAACACCAGCAATTGTCATTTAAGCAGCTGATTTCTGTAAATGAATGCAAAACTAAATGCATATTGCAGCATAGGGCGAAGTCAGGATACATTAGCAACGATTCGACTTCAAACCCTCTCCACCATAGCTTCATCCAGTGACTCGTGACAGTAACATCTGTGATAACTAATTTACTTTTAAACCTGACTTTTCTTGCGGTTATTTCAGTTTAATGAAAAACAAGCATGTCATTAAGACGCAACATTTATAGAAATTGAACTTTACCTCATCCATGACAACTAATTTTTGATTCTTGTCTGACTGATTTATCCATGGTGGAGTTGAAAACAACAGCTCCCATCATTCCGCGTTCCTCCACGTTGTCATCAAGCAAAGCCGTTGTTGTTGTTTTGAATGTCAGCGCCCTCTAGCGCAAGCAATCTTTAGGTATTGCAGCTTTAAAGTTAATTTTATCTTCCTCAAATTCACGCAATTGTTTACATTTTCAAAAGATGTCTACAAAATAATCAGTTCACACAGAAAACAAATGTTCTCCCTAGTATTTCACCAGGTTTATTGAGCAGCAAGAGAAACCATGCCACAATGTGCATGTTTTCTATGCTATATATTTGATATACCTGATAGTGACATGGACTTAGTTTCACATTTGAGGGAAGACTGTCTCATCATCATCAAATAAAACCTTCAAATCCACATTTAGATGGAGTTTGTTTTAAACCTACTATCCTCCAGTCTGTTTTGCATCTGTAGCTTTCCTCTAAATTCACCAATTTAGATTTCAAAATTTCAGGGGAAAGACTATTGATGTATGCAAGTCATTAAGAATTTTAGGCCATAAAAAGTCATAAAACGTCCGGATTTTCATATGCAAGGTCATAAATTACATTTAGCCACAGTCTTAAATTTATATATTTTTATTCAATTTTCAAGTCAATATCGCTAATGCTCGATATCAATGTCGAAGTTCGATAAATGTTCGATAATGTTTGTTTATGTGCCAAAAGGTGGAATCAAAACTCATTTGAACAGCGCCACGTCTTTGCGGACTGTTATCCGCTCGGTACAAAGTCCAAACGGCGGCGCAGCGTGAGCTGAGTGCGAGCTGCACTAGAGCAGACGCGTGAACTCTTTATCAGCGCTTCAGACCCTATTGTCTATGTTCAGACCTGATATTTAGATACACTATTCAATAAATATATTTGTTTGACGAACTGTGCAAACAGGAATATCTATTATTTCAAAAATTAAAAAAGCACCCCAGAAAAAAGGGCCACTTTCTCTCCAGGAATGAAAAGGACAGGTGCTCAAGCCCCCTTTGATGTCTATGTGTGCACGTGCCTGACCGTGAGAATGATTAGAGAGTAGATGGCTCTTTATGCTTTCAAATCGTTCTTGCGCTGTGGTATTTTTATTTCATATAGCAATCGATCTGCGACAGCGCGGTTTCGTTTCTGAATGAATTTGTGTAGTAAGCAAATCAATCGGATGAACCAAGAGACTGCGTCCTAATTCAAAGTCTAAATCCTTTGATGGCTGATTGCGTCACTGCGAGCGGTCCTAATTCAAAGTACTCCTTCAAACATGAGCTCCAAATGCATCCTTGCATCCCAGGTAATGAAGGATACAACAGATGGATCCTTTGCGGCCTTGCCTACCCCCAGAAAATTCATTGTCGATTGGGGGTCAAACAACTGAAGTAAATCGAATGTTGTCTATAGTGTGTATATTGCCATCTAATGGCCTGGCAGCAGAGTACAGCGTGTATAGCCGTTTTCGCTGATCTGTGTAAATAAGGATTGTTTTGACAATGATGTCATCTGTACAAAAAAAAATGTCTCGATTTTAAGCATAACGTTGCTACGTGTAAATGTACCCTTAATTAGTAGATGATTCAATGGCCCATTTGTTTACCGCCACCTACTGGCAGGTTTAAAGTAACACTATTTCCACCCCCCCCCCCCCCCGTTTACTCATCCACATTTCATTTCAAACCTGTATGTGTAAAAAGGGTTGCAGACAGACAAATGAAGACCCCAACATGAGTTTAATTACACATCCAAAAGGCAAACAGATAGTGCCAGCACACATAAACACAAACAGATGGTGGTAAGCAGCACAAATTCAGAGAGACCAGAGAATGAACTTGAGGGTATATACCTTTTATATAGGATAACTCAAACAAGATGATTGAACACAGCTGAAACAAACAAATAATGATGATTAACAAGGACACAAATGAGTAGCAGGAATCTGAACAAGGAAGACATGTAGCAAATGAAAACAAACTGAAAGTCTGAAAGATTTTTTTTTTTTGCATAACTTAAAATACATTTTGAAGAATGTTGGTAACCAAACTGTTTTTGTCTGTAAATATATCTAAAACAAATTAAGATGGAGCTGAATACATTCTTTAAAACATAAAAAAAATAAATAAAACAAAAAATAAATAAATAAATCTTTCTAAAGCTACTTTTTGTAATGTCTACTTAAGGCTTTTCTCATTTAACACAATCAGTGACTTTGAATGACCTTAATTTCTAATAATTTCTCAGACAAATTTTATGTGCGAATTCATTTGCCTGAGAAAATAGTAATAATCGGCACATAAAGTAATTAATTAGATTAAACATGTTAATTGCTTAACAGCCCTAGTAAATACAAATAATTTATTTATTTTATGTGTTACTGATTTTTAAATAAATTCTGTTCATTGAACTTTCTATTTATCAAATAATTATACAATTATTTATCACATTTTCCTCAATGATTAGGCAGCAACATTTTTCTTTCAACATTGATAATAAGAACCATTATTAAAAATTGAGGACTAAATCAGCATGTATATATCAACATTTGACATTGGAAACTCCATTGTGGTCGACTGCTTGTTTAATGTTCAATATTTCAAGTAGAACCCAAAAGAACACTCTAAAAAATGCTGGGTTGTTTTAACCCAATTTTGGGTCAAATATGGACAAACCCAAATGTTGGGTTAAAAATGTAATGTAAAAATTTAACCCAACGGCTGGGTTAGTCCATATTTGACCCAAAGTTGGGTTAAAACAAACCCAGCATTTTTTAGAGTGAACCTTCTGAATATTGCTGTCCTTTCTTGTCACATGTTGCTGTTGCATAGATCTGTTTCCCTTGACCTTCAAAATCATCTCAGGAGGGTTATGAGAGGTGAAAGCCTCGTTTAGTAAACCCGAATTGAATTACAGACATGCTGCATGTCAGTGTGTACAGTGGGACACGGCAGTTAAATGGGAACTGTCTTTCTGATGAAGTGGGAGCAGTTGGGATGTTGAACCCTTGACTCACTGGTCCGTTCCATTTTGAAATGGTTTTCTGTTGAAATATCACTGCATTAACCATCAGGTGAAATGTGACATTGTTTGTCATTTTACAACCTTCAAAGTGTTACAAGATGCTGAGATATAATTGGAACAAGGGTAATACAAATGTTTTACACAAGTACACATTTCAACTACTGTAGTTAAGGTAAACATCTATATAGAGTATAGTTTATTTTCAACTCTCTTTACATTTATTTTTGCCAGAAAGCTGAATTGCTTATTCTATATTGTTGAATCAAAAGCCCACAAATTTGGGTTGTTGTTTTAATACAATAATATTAAATATTTTTGTGTTTTAATACAATAATATTACATATTTCAGACCAAGATTCTATTGCATGAAATCACTTTGTGCTCTCATATGATATACTCATACTGCAGCTGCACTGTAGTGGCCGTCAGGTTTGCCCTTGCTGTTTGATGTGTCAGTAAAACCGTGCTGTTATCAGGCCTGATGGGACAGACTGTGACTGGAATGGTTTCAGGTCTCTGAAGCAGCGTTCTCTGTGTATTTGGTCTCTGTAGGCCAATGGCTCATATCGTTACGTCCCTGACAGACTCAGATGGGCTAGAACGGAGCTCGACCTCACAGGTCACTCAATCAACCTTCACCACAGGCCCTCTGCCCTCACCTCTGAAGCCCCTTTCCACTCTCACATCTCTTTCTCTATCTCTCCATTTCCTTTAGACTCTTTCACATGCCCATCTTCCATATAGAAGCCTCTCAAGTCTCCCACCAACTGAGAACAAAGAGGTCTCTCACATCCTGTCATGACCGATGGCCAAAGCCCCCTACCTCACCTGCAATGACCTCAATGCTGCCCATTTTCCTTATCCCCAATCCTCATCAATCTCAGACAGGATACACATACACAATGTGATTTACGTAAAAAACATCCTTTGTTGGTTCTGGAACTTCCTATCAAAAAAAAAAAAAAAAAAAAAAAAAATATATATATATATATATTTATATATATATATATATATATAACCCAAATCTACAACCCTCCTAACCTCCTCTATCTTTACTAGACCTTATAACAAATCTTTAGAGTTTTAATGAAGATTTTAGACTCGGATAAGGGTTCTCTGTTAGCATTCCCTTTCACCTTAAAGGGAGTTGCTTGCTTTAATTTAGTTCAATGGCTGCTTATTGGCTGTCATTAGAGAATGCTGCTTATTGGCTGTCATTAGAGAATGATGGCTTTTGTTCACAGAATTGTCACAGTTACATTATCTACCAGGGATTTGAGGGAACAAAAACCATTTTAGTGTGTATTGTATTGGAACATTTAATTTTTTGGTGTTTTCCAAGTTAACTTAATGGATACGTTTTAACAAATAATAAAACTGAGTTTTGTTCATTTTTGGAAAACAAAGTAAAGATCATTCTAAAAAAATAAAAAAAATAAAAATAATAAAATAATAATTAAATATATATATATATATATGTATATATGTATATATGTATATATGTATATATGTATATATATGTATATATGTATATATATATATATATATATATATATATATATATATATATATATATATATATATATATATATATATATTAGGGCCGGAACTTTAACGTGTGATGTTAATTCATTAATTAATTACAGACTTTAACGCATTAATTAATTACACAAAAAATTAACGCATTTTAATCGCACATATTCTTCACGCGGAACATTTCTCTGGATCAAGTTTCAGCGGACTAATTATACTGGAGCACTAACTAGCGTTCATGACTTTTTTTTTTTTACAGTCCATGCTTCAGACAACTAAGCAACAAACCAAACAGCTGAACACACTGACTCAGACGCTTTTGGCTTGGCTCCCGTGCATGGGAACTGTATGTTATAAAGACGAACGCATGCAGGGTTTGACATTAACACCCACCAAATGCGGGTGGAGTTTACGTGTGGCGGGTAACACAGTCACTCCCACCAGCCACTTTGGCTTGTTAAAAATTGTAGTCTTGTCAAAAGACATCTGACATAACAAACAAATTGCACGAACATTAGACACGTGGGAGATCAAACTCGCGGGCTGGCCGTCGGACTGAGGGCTGTTTCAGTCTGCCCTTAATTATCCACTTAATGTGATGATATAGCGATCTTTTTTAATAAGCATGAGAATCCAGAACATAGGCGCGTCTCACGCGCTCCTGTAGTGCCTCTGCGCGAGGTGCGTGCCAAATATGACATTCCAGACTTTTGTCAAATGATCAGTCACATCGAGCTGGTCGCGTGCACACACACATCAACACAGCGTTCAGTCAGTTTGTGAGTGTGGCCGATATTTGATATAAATAATAGTTTGTACGATTAAGGGACACGGTGTAGCTACTAGCAGGGCTGCCCTTATGTTACGTCATATCACAACTATCTTTACAGACTTAATTCTATATTTTAATAAAATTAATCATGTCATGAAAGAAAGCAGGAGATGCATTTGTGGGAATAATCTGTGCAATAAACATGTAGGCCTATACTTGTTTCAGGTGGACATATCTCCATTTACTCAGAGCTCCAGCTTTCATGGTGACACTTATTTAGTTCTCTCTGAGGAATGCTTAGCAAAACAATCTACAGTCCCCAAAACTATGTCATATAGGCCTATATAAAGTTGTAATCCTGTTGCCTTAATTGTGGATTTTTTTCTTAGTAAAAGATTATGTATTCTTTGGTCATTGTTACTAATGCAGATAATTGTTCTACTTGTATTATTCTACTGCTGTAAAAAGAAAAAGATGACTAGTTTTATTATATACAATAAGAATCTATTGTATGTGTTTATCTTAATAAACAACATGTTTTCAAAAATGAAGCTTTACAACCAGAGCTAATGATACAATTATTACATTTTAGCACATTTTAAAGCCCCATTTAAAATGTGGCTAGTAAAAGTGCTGTGTGGCTAGTAATTTTGGCAAAACCACTGAGCTACATTGTCTAGTGAGCAAAAAGTTCATGTGAAGCGCTGTATGGAAGCGTCATTAAGAGCAGGGTTGCGTGCAAAGCTATGCAACAAGGGATTCGCATATCACATCGACCTTTAAGTTTCACCTCAACGCAAAACATATACAATGGCTTGGTCTGTTGGACTTGGTTGAACAAAAATAAACAATATTTTGTTGTTAAGCTTATGTATTCAGTCATTATGCAATGTATACTAAAAATCCATTTGAAAAAAATCTCACTGTTCTTAGTCCAAATATTTATGCGATTAAAATTCGACTAATTTCATTAATTAATGAATTAACAAGCCTCTAATTAATTAGATTAATTTTTTAATTCAGTCCCGGCTAGATATATATATATATATATATATATATATATATATATACATGTTAGACGAACAGGTTAATATTGATTCTAATATTATATATATATATATATATATATATATATATATATATAAATATTACAATCAATTAACCTGTTAAATGCCAACGAACACTCAGTGTTAATTGAACTCACAGAAAGTTTATTTTCGTGGCCATAGAAAAATAACAATTTCTTACTGGGTACAGCACTACTATAGCTGTAGCTGTGATTGCATCATTAAAGGCACTTTGTTTTCACAAGCATTGCCCACAGAACAGTACTCAGGTGAATGTGCAGTAATGTTTTACTTAACCAAATCGCTAACACAGTATATTACAGGTAGATACAACTACAGTTACAATTTATTCAAAAAAGCACAAAATAGTATTTCAAGGCTAAGTGATTGAAGGAACACACCCAAAAGAGGTCACTGTCTAAATCCACCATAAAGCTCAGATCCTGTCTACACATGAAATAATTGCCACCAGTGAAAGCATTACATCAGCTTTGATTGTGAAATGGTTTTGGTTTTACATGCGTCTCGTGAATGACTATGTCATTCTAAAGTTTGGAAGTATCTTTTAAATGACTGTGCATTTAAGCAGGATCTTTTTCAATAATTAAAACCTTGGGTTCCATTCTGTTCTTCACACGGAGATACTTTATGGTTTCTGAAAACTTGGAATGCAACATGACTTTTTGTAATAGTTTTATACTGTTTGGGGTCATTTTTACAATAACCTGCGACTGTACTTTTATTTGCCTTTTACATGTATTATATTATTGAGAAGTGTTAGTTGCTTTACTGTAGCCTATATATGGGAGTATACATTTATAAACAATGCAATTTCTACTTTTATAAATGCATCCAACAAATTAAAACAGGTCAATTTAGCTCAGAGAGGATTAATAATTCAATATTTGATAGGTAATTTGAATTAGTTTAATTTATTGTCATCTATTTTACGGCCGAACAAATGGATCATTCACTCTCTCAGTGGAGATTAATATCCAGACTATAGTTTGAGACATTCGAATTCGTACGCCTGGAACACAAGAACACTTTAAAAAAACTACAAGACTTTATTAATTATTATAACACAAGAAAAACATAATAAACACATTCACACAAGTTGCAGTAAGAAATTAAAGTGAGGATAGAATGAGTCTTGCAATGATGTAATCCCAAGTTTCTAGCACTATGTGCACATTAGAAAAAACCTGAACAAACCATCAATCATTTATTTATCCTTCTGTCGTTTCTTAGGCAGGGTTATTACATTTGGTATCAATCCACTAGTTCAGCTAGAATCTGGATGCTATACTTGCGTTTGTGTTGGTGTTTTTGATGGGGATTCCCTTCTTGGTCCTTGCTGGAGAGGGGGGTTTTCAGCTGTTCACTAGTTAGCAAACTAGATGGCTCCCACTTTTATGTTCCTAGATTGTTGATTTGTAATTAGTGTGGGATACTGTTTAAATGAATATTCTTTCTCACGGTTCAATGTCAGTTTCTACAGTATGGATTAAAAAGTGATGCCAAGGGTCCTGACCAAGCATCCATATGTGGTGAGCTGAGAGTGAGAGCATATTATCAAACCAATCCTTAAAAACAGATGGATATATACAATAGGACTCGAAGATGCCCCAGAATAAACAAAGATGTTGATCCAGGACCAAGTTGTACTTTGGTAAATCACGTCAATCAGTTGTTTCAGCAGTTTGGTTCCTCAATGTGTTTTCCAGCAGTGCTTCAAGCTATAATGGTGATGGTGTGAGTTTTCACTTTTGTCAGTGATGCTGTTTCCAGCCAATTATGTTTTCAATTTCTGCATGTTGAAAAGCTTTGTTGTCAAACCATTTCCTTGAATACACTTGAGGAAGTTCAGTGTTTGCATTCATACGCCGCCACAGGGAGCGTTTCCCAAAACCGAATGAGAAAGTTATAACAGGCTCTGGTCGTCTTTTTGCTTTAACTTTAAAGGGAATGTTGTAATTCTTCCCTTCTCCTACTGCTCATGGTACTTGCTTGAATCGGGACACATTCTCCTTGGACAATCTTCTACAATTGTTCCTTTACAGAGAAGAGACATATTTGAATATTGACTGTTTGAAAGAGTTTTAAAATGCCAGTGTCAGATTTTTTTTTTCATCCTTTCACCAAATGAACCCTGGTTTCCTGTAGGCAAACTGTGGCAGATGAGATAACCGAGAAGAGTTTATTACATTTATACATGTTTGACCTTCCAGAATCGGTTTTGTACATATTCTGCAGGTAACTGTCAATCTTTTGTGCAGTTCCGTAACTGGCATCATTTAAGCTTTGCTGGAGAAACGAGGAGAACTGGGGGAACCCACTTAATATTCACATGGCAGTCATGGTGAATTGAAATGAACGAGAAAGAAAGACTAGGTTTTGTGAGTGTGTGTCGAGAGAGTGTGTGTGGGAAGGTGTAAGAGAGCGCGAGCAAGAAAAACAAACAGCATATTGTGAAATTGACGATTGGTATTGGCACGATGGCCATCGCTTAGTTAAATTTCATTTCTACATGTTAATAAGACTGCACCACTGTAAAATGCAGGAGAAAAAGATGGGTGAATGTGAATGGATGTTTAAAAAATTTGACTTGAGCTGCCCATGAAATCACACTATATTGACTCCTGATATGTAGCTGGTTCTGGGGATAATTAGTTTTTGGAGGGCATCTTTCTGGGAAATAAGACCTGCATTCCTTGGTTAATATAACATTGTAGCTGGGTTGTTGCTTGGCCAAGATGGTGAACTGGATGGACATTAGCCTTATCAAATGATAGTCTTGCTGATCATCCCAGACCATTTTGAATAAGTTTTGTTTAGCTGGACTTTTGACGGTTCGCATGGAATCTTTTCCACTTATTTTTCTTTAGTATGTGCATTGTTCTATAGCTAAAAAAAACAAAGCTAAAACCAAAGTGCAAAACAATTCTGCTCAATGACATGTGGTTTACTTGCTACTGAGTACCGCAAACCAAATTGAGTACAATGCAACATTTGTAATGTTCTATATTTTCTATACGAACTGACTCTTAGAAATTGTGTAATGGCAATCAGATTGGAACTTCTAACATTTTAGCATTGAACTGTTTAGACTAGGATCAGCTATTGACAAACTTGGACCAACTATATTTAATGTAAAACTAGATAACCTGTTAAGCGGTTTTAGCTACATTTTCAAGCACGGTAAGAACTTGTTGACTTTTCCACTCAGTTTCTCCAACCATTTTAACTTGTATGTTTGTTTACACTTATGATCCTGGCTTTTAAATAATATTTCAGTATCATTAGCTTATTATAGACTCACAGGAAAAGTCGCAAATAAAAAGTCGGACTTTTGGCCATCGTGCCAAGCGATGGCCATCGTGCCAATACCAATATTATTTGAAATTATAGACGCATAGCAAATGCTACGTTTGCTAAGTAGCACAAACCTGCATACTGTACATTTCGAAACGTTTGGGGAGATTCTTCTTCTTCTCCTTCTCCTTTTTCTCCTTCTCCATTAAATTAAGTTGTGACAAGATGTAAACATTTTTTTTAACTTTAGCTAAATTTAATTAATAAAAATTAACACAATGGTGAGTGACTAGGTGGTGGTGGTAGTAGTAGTAGTAGTCGTAGTGTTTTTAATGAAATGCTGCATAGACCGTTTCATGGCTGGTAAAATATTTATGGCAGGCATATTTTCTCTAGTAACCGGCCATCGGCAGATGTGGCAAAATGTTAGTTCGTATTTTTTGACTCTGAAGCCCAATGTAAGTTTTTGTGAAAAACAAAACAGCGTAAATCGCAAAGGACTGGCCGGACATTGTTTGCATGTGGATGGTTGTAGAAGTGGTGCTTTAAAAGTGGCTTAACAAAAAGATGCTATGCTTTGAGAAGGTTTTAGGTTTGTGCAAACTTGTTTATGTTGTAAGGGAAGGAAATCTTATTCCTTGTTCCCGTCAGCTGTGGCTCATCTCAATAATGACGTTACATGATGCCCTGTGTACTCCATGGTCTCATTGTGCGGTCCTTCCATTTTATTTCTGCCCAATTCAGCCTGGCCATGACCGCCTCGTCCCTTGACCTTCATTCCAGACTCCTTATCTGCAGCTCCAGTTGAAAGACAAATAGGAGCTCAATACCACTCAGACATTAAATCGGCAACACCATTGACCGAGGCGGCCGCACACACAGGATGCCAGCTGCATTGTTTAGTGCTGGCAAAACAATGCACGACAGGATTTCCTGCCTTTTCTTTCCCGCAAGCAGTCACCCTGGCCACCAGAGAACGTGGCTGTTTGGGGGGTGAGAGGATGAATCGGCTGCCCTCTTGGGATTTTACACTGAATTTGATCTGCCTGCCTTCTCCCCCCTATTTCACCACTCCTGTCTCGCCCCTCCTGCATTCCCTATCTCTCTTGCTCTTTCTAATCAAACACTCGTTCACAATCTCTCTCTCTCTTTCACACGCTCACATCTTTTCTCCTCTTCAAACACGTACATGCTCACACATTGTCCTGAAGTTCAAAGAGAGTGAAACAGCGACATGTCAGCTGACCGGCCCCCCTCCAATCAGATAAGTTCTGATGTAAGTCTTTAGCAGCTGCTTGGATCAGATGGAGTGTGCGGGAGCGCTAGAGGAGGCAGTGCGGTGCAGTATGGCTAAGTAGCGGCGAGACGCACGCACACACAGCGAGAGAGCGAATGAGAGAGTGTGCGCTCCTCTTCTCTGGCATGGATGAGTCCAGCATTCTGAGGAGACGTGGGCTACAGGTAGGGAATATAAAGCGATGTGGGGCGTGGGTGTTTGCCGCTTCGTTGGGAGTTTTGTTGCTTTTGCGTGAAGACCTGGATGTGGGATGAATTACAGAATGGAGTATGTGTCTCCGCATGCTGAAACATCCAAATGCTGCACTGGAAGATGAAATGTGTGAGTTTTGTCTTTGAAAAGACTGCAAAGTGCAAACATTTGGTACTTGTTTCTGAACGTTTGCAAGTAGCTTATACCTTTAGAAATAGTCAGTTTATCAGATCATCAACTTCACAAAACTGATAGACAAGAAAGTATATATTTATTTAAGAAAAGTTGTCTTTCTTTTGTCTGGGTTCTTGGTTATGGTACTCAGACCAAATGAATGAAGCTGTACTTTTCCGACATAAAACTCATATTGAGGTGTTTGACAGGACATTTAATCTGTCCAGTTGCTTTCATGGTATGTTTTTATTTTATTTTATTTTAAATATTTAATTCAGGCTGGATTCTGGGTAAGATTGTTTCAGGATCTGTTTTAATACATAAAAGAATAATCATTTGGTCTTTCCCATTGTAGTTGATTACCTGTGTCATTGGCAATAAATGTGAAAAAATACAAGATTGTTGGCTTACAACAATGAAACACAAAGAGAAGAAACTTTTCAGATTTTTTTTGTCATTGTTTGCCAAAAAAAAATATATATATATAAATAAATATATATATATATATATATATATATATATATATATAAAAAATATATATATATATATATTAGAATTTACTAACTAAATATTAGAACACTAACTAAACTTGGTAACTGGCTGTTAACTCAGTGCTCTTTGTGGAATGTTGGAGAGAGATTGGGACTCTTGCAGTCTTTCCTTTGTTTAGGCATGTAAAGGAACACTTGTTGGTACACTCTACAGTACATGCGATGTGGGCAAAAAAAAAAAAAAACCTTTGCCCTGAGGAGAAGATTTAGTGTTCTGCTGTCTGATTTCATGTTGGACCCTGACAAATACATGTCAATGCACTATTATGCACTCTGCTTCAGACTATGATCTCATAAATCTGAGATACTATTGTGTGTGGTGGGGTGGGGGATTGGGACATTTTTTACGGTTTCTTTCATGTTAGTGAACTTCCTGAAGTCATTCAGTTAATATTGTAATTGTCACTACTGCAGAGAGAGTCGGTGTGTTACATTGCTAAATTTAGACAGGTTGGTGTCGGTGAGAAGGTTAAGTCAATTAGCTGCTTTATGTCAATTACATCAAGGTAGCTGCAGCAAGCAGGGCAATTGTTCTGAGACCCTCTAAACACAGCTCAATTCTAATTGTGTTTGGGAGAGCTTTCACTTCAATATAATTATGTTGGAGTTTAAATCTAAAGGCTTGCTCACACTAAGAGAATACTCGCACACAGTCTTCAATAGAAACCATGTGTTTATTTTAACTTAATGATATCCTATTTACACATGGGACGATATTTTTGTATTTGTCTGACAGCAGAGCGAGGCTCTTCATTCATTCATTCATTCATTCATTCATTCATTCATTCATTCATTCATTCATTCATTCATTCATTCATTCATTCATTCATTCAATCAATCATTCAATCATTCATTCAATCATAATTTTATTGAACATTTATTCATTTGTGCGTTCATTCGTGCATTCATTCATTCATTCATTCATTCATTCGTGCATTCATTAATTTGTGCATTCATTAATTTGCATTCATTCATTTGTTCATTCATTTGTTCACATTCATTCTCTCATTCATTTTCTTACTTGTACTGTATTGTTTGCATTCATTTACTCTTTGAAGAGATAATTCATTCCCCAAAAAAGAAAAAGAAAATTATATCATCATTTACTCACCCTTATGTTGTTCAAACCCTGTATGAGGTTTTTTCTTTTTATTATTTATTTTTTTATTTTTGTCTGTTGAACTAGAATCTTGGTAAACAGACAGTTGAAGGTAGCCATTGACTTTCATGGTAAGAAAATACAATAGCAGGAAGTTCTCTAACATAAAAGAAACCAAATTAAAAAAAAAAAAAAAAAAAAACATTATGGACATTATACTGAGTAATGTGATTCAAAACGACTAAAACATATTGTTTAGCAAATAAACATGGGTCTTCCTTGACTATCTTGTAGGATTGCCTGGATCTACTGGGATATTGTTGTCAGCAGAACATATTGAAATGGACAGTTAATACTGGCAGGTAATTAGAATGAATAGACAGTAGTGCTGTATTAGCTTTGTAATTACAGATGCCAGTGAATGTGTTCAGAAGTCTCAAGGGGTCACACCTCTCTGCATTTATTTAGTTGCATTGAGCTATAATTCACATTTAGGCCTGGTCTAATAAAAAAAGATGTGCACATGTAATTAGCATGAAAGTAATTATTTGGCAATTATGAGGTATATGGATTGTGTTTTTTTTGTGTGTGTGTGTCCAAGGGCTGTGCAATCAAAACATTTATGGAAGTCAATATATACTTGTTATATACACTGAATTAGGGCTGCACGATTAATCGCACAATGTTGACATGCGCATCTAATCAGTAAAGCCGGTTCCTCGATTGATAGTAGAAGAGCCGTAACTTACTGACAAGCTGAGCCAAATCGCGTTAATATCGAGGACGTGATCGCCAGCGATATTTAATGCGATTTGGCTCAGCTTGTCAGTTAACTAAAGCTCTTTGTAGTAAATGCTAGGGTTAGGCTCAGGGTTAGGGCTGAGGGTCAGTGTTAGTGTTAGTGTTAGTGGGTTATTTACTGCTAATCAAGGAACCGGCTTTAATGATTAAGATGCGCATAACAACATCGCGCGATTTATCAGTGCAGCCCTACATTGAATATCTTACATTGTTTGTTTTTGTGAATCTTTCATATTTGATTTGAATTATGTTTTCGCTTAGTTTGTCACTTTCACAAAGGCCGGCTATGGCAATAGTGCTTTGCTGATGGTGATGTATCAGAATTCAATAAGTGTGAATGAAGGAGTTTTGTGCCAGATATTGACGCAATCAATTCTCATTTTCCACACTAATGTGCATGATTCACATATTAGCTGTTTGTTTTTTTGTATGCACTGGAAAGCAGACTGTGCTCTGTGCATTTACGGCTACGTTCACACGGCTCACCTGCTTTTACTTGCTGCTCGAGATGTCCTGTTCATACAGCAACTTACAGTAGGTTCTCAAATTCTGGAGTATGAATGTGCATTCCTGTATTCTCTTATCAGTAACATTGCGACAGTGACCAAAGTATTATCAAAAATGGCCATGTGACATAAAACTGAAAAGTCTCAAGACGAGTTTATCAGTCAAATCTTCATCAACTGAGAGCAGCTTATTTATCTGGGTGGAGAGCACAGAGTATTTGTGTTATTACATAGAACACAAAACCTATGGGGCTCCGGGTGGTGAACGGTGACCTGGAATCTACAACCTTCATATCTCATTTACTGGTAAGATACCGAAACCACACATGAAAACGCTGCAATACGCGGTACATATGCATTTGTTTGGCGCAGAGAGGCTCTCTTGGACTGTGCTGGCACTCATCAGACGCTCAGGTTCTCTAAGAGTCCAGAAAATGTCAGGGTTGTTATTTCGGTTATAGAATGTTGTTGTCACTCCGTAAATAACTGAACTGTGTGTGAACGTAACCATGTCAAGGACTCAAATTAACTGTAAGCCATTTGTAGGTTAATTTCCTTAAGAGCAAAGCATTGGCCTTGGGCTTTTTGGTCTGTTTGTCTGATCAGTCCGTATTCAGACCGACACAGCAACATACCAATGTGATGAGTTTGGGTGGTGGAGATATTCTTAAGTGGCCAATAGAGGACTAGAGTGTTTGGGGAAAATCATAGTTTGTAGTTCCAAGTAGCTCAATTAAATATATAATGTTTTGTTATTATGTTAGTCGTAAACTTTATATCTGATGCTGGATTCATCTAAAATATAATAAATAAATATAATCTCTCTATATCACTGGCATCATGCAAAAGCCCAACAGTCCAGCTCAGTGTGTGTTCCGCTCTTTTGGAAGTTATCAGCACATCTAGTTAAATTTGTGTGCTCTGCATGCCATATGCTGCCTATCTGCTCGGTTGACACTGTGATAATCGAACAGTGGGAGCTTGACTCTTGGCCAGTAAATACACACTTCTTCATATACACTTCTTAGACTGCGGGCAAATCATAAATTGAAAGGGAAAAAATGGATAGCCTTTATGGATTGCAGAAGGTAAGTTAAGTTAGACTTTGTCGAAGAGATTGAAAGAAATGATGAAATAAGAAGAGAAATTGCAAAGGTGGGTCTGACTGACATAAATAGAGTCCAACTTTAGAAATGTTGAAATTAGATCGAGATGCTGAGGTGCTTTTCATTTCCAGTAGGTGCTAATGAAAGGAAACAAGTACAGGAAACTCTGACTTCAAATGAGTC
The DNA here is from genome assembly GCA_030378365.1 of Hybognathus amarus. Taxonomy (NCBI): domain Eukaryota; kingdom Metazoa; phylum Chordata; class Actinopteri; order Cypriniformes; family Leuciscidae; genus Hybognathus; species Hybognathus amarus. Next base: position 58,211 of record JAQIUQ010005945.1, on the reverse strand, counting down.
GGCAAAAGTTTGTCACCGGTTAAATGACCCACATCAAACAAATCCAATTTTTTCGATTATTGCTTGATTAAGATTAAATTAAATTTGCTTGGAAATCATTCACTGTTTTTGTCCTGCATAAAATTAGATATTTTAAAATGCATAATAATATTTACATTTACACTTCTTTTAATTAACTGTAACAAGGTTCAGATGTTATGGGAAGGAGGCGGAACCTGCGAACGTTCAACAATTCCAATAATAAATAAACAAATCTAAAAACGAAAGTAAAAGACAGAAGCCCCTCACAGACAACTGCTGTCACATATAATAAAACTAAACACAACATGTTCAGGGGCCATATTCACAAAGAATTGGATCTTACCACTAGGAGTACTCCTAAGTCGCACTAAAATATTTTAGCTAGGAGTTTTCTCTTAAAAGTTATTCACAAGGCCTTTCGGACCTACTCTTAGTAAGGAAAAATGACAACTCCTAAACTAAGAGTGAGTCTTCGTTGCTATTGATGACGTCAATTTTCATGCACGAGCTTCCTCGCAATAATCACGGTGATTGGTTGTTAGATGACGGGACCATCATGTGGAACATAACACAGCAACAAATCATGGAATTACGACATCTAAATATGTCTGTGTCCTACACAAAATAATAATAATAAAACAAAGTAATGTCATCGAAATGCATAGGCTATATAATGACATGTTTGTGCAGGCCCCAGTGAAGTGTAATTCTACAAAGGCAGAGAGTGAAAAGTCATGAATGAAATTATCAAGTTCGTGATTTTAAATGTAGGTGCGTGATATGTGCGCCCGTTTTTTTTTCCAAACGCGTCCGTATGGAGCACACCGTGACAAGAATCGACCAGAGCGCAACCGGCCAGGAGAATGCGGCGTGCCTTGCGTTTTTAGGCGCTATATGTGAATGGTGCCTAATACCTTAATGAAAACCTTAACTTGCCTAATAATGAAAAACGACTCTTGCATTAACACTTGCTTGGTTAATTGACATTCTTTTAGCCTAACTAGACTATTTAAAGCAAGGACATGTTGCTCCTATTGAAGTAATGTATAGTTGAATGACGGTGGATTATGAACTCGCCAAAATGGAAAAGAAAGCCCAACTGGGCGCAGGAATCAGTTACTGCTGCTGGCCCAGTTGGTGCTAGAAAATAAATCATTTTTTATTATTATTATTATTTTCTAAATAGATAAAAACATAATAACAGTGAAATTCAGGCACTGGGATTTACAAGCAAAAACTAAGCATGAGACATAGGAGAGGATTTGTTTGCAGATCAATGCAGCATTCCCGCTTGTGTCGCGGACCCCAGACGACTGCGAGAGGCGCTGGTATGCGCTGCAGATCCTTTGTGAATAGGTCTTAGTCAGTTAGGAGTCCTCTCGACTTCTTTCAAGCTGTCCCAGACTTAGGTGCTACTTTTAGGGCTAAAATGCTTTGTGAATTGACTCTTTAGTGAAAGAAATTTGAAGTCTGCAAAGGTTAGGAGTGACACGCCCATTATTTCAGGAGTTGCTCCTGAATTCAGCAGTTAGCGAGCTTACTTTCTAGCCTTAAAATTCTTTATGAATACGGCCCAGGCCTGTTCCTCTATTGATTTTTCAAGTCGTCGCCCTTCTTTATGCTTCTGCTCCTCCGTGACAGATACGCGACCGGTGAGTCTCACAGGTGTCTTTCATTATTAAATCACGCCACTGGCCTCATCGTCCTGCTCGCCACATACCCAATCGCCCTCCCAGGCTGGGGGATACACCAGAGACTGTGCTATTAGCCATGACTTGGTTTTGACATGACATACACTTTTACTTTGCAGGACACTGCTGCCACTGCTTAATAGTATTATATTTGTCTTTTTATCTAAAACTGGTAAAAGTGTGTGAATTTTTATCAAATAATATCAATATTACCAGTAATATTTAGGTTTATACTGTTAAATTAATTTCTCACTTTCACTTTTCACTCTACCGACCATATCATTTTGCTGCTTTCTCACACTTTTTTTCCCATGTCATGTTTTCAAATCAGTCTGTTTAGCAGTCCATGACTAATTATTGCATATGTAAATAATAGTGTCTTTAATTTGATTTGAGGTAGAAAACAGAAGGGTAATTTGAATTTAAAGAAACAAACCAAACTTTGAATGTTGTTAATTTAAAAGAGAATAATTAGGTTTAAGTGGGTGAAGCAGTTAACACCACTTTGGATAATTTATACAGTATGAATCACTGAACAGAAAAAAAGAAAAAAAAAAACTGTCAGTGTGTTAAATGATCATAATTGAAATGCAAGGGCTTATGTGTTTGTTACTGTGCTGAGGTCTAAACACAGCTTACTAAATCCTTAATGAAAAGAAACAAGTTTTTACTTCTCGGTTTTACTTGCATTATACAGTCATTTGGAAATATCATTATACTGAACAGACTTTCACTTAGTGGGAGTAATAATATAAATCAAAATGTCTCAGACAAAATGACGAAATACTGCAGGGCAATTGATATGATGGTTTGAAGGGAAGCTAGGCACGTTCTTTCAGCCTGTCATATCAGCGGACCTTTACAGATGATGAAAACACTGGTCTGTGGCCCCGAGGGATCTCTGGTGCCATGACCACATTATTAGCTGGATTGACCTCCTATAGCACTTCCCAAACTCTTGTACCCTGTCCATTCACCCAGACCTGCTGTCTGACCAATACAAACTCCAGCTGAATGCCAAGTTCTCCCTTTTTACTGGAGGAACAATGTAAGCACTCCCCTAACTTCATGGTTCCCCTGAAGCTTGGTTATTGTGAAAATTCTCTATGCCATAGAAATGGTATTCATTAATTAGTTAATAATTATGTGTATAAAGAAAGAAAAATGAACCATTAAATTCTAAGATACCATGGTCTTACAGTGATTATAGAATGGCTAAGAAGTGTTGTTGGGCACAATATAGGGAGACACAGCAAAAACAATTCTATATTTCACTGATAACAAATCATTCTTCTGCCAAACAATCTAGTTCTTCTGCAAACATTTAGCAGAATGGTTGACAAGCTACACAGCAACACTGACTTAAGGATCAAACATGGAATGGGTTTACGAGAGTATTTTAAAATGGCTTTGAAACTGGACTCAACCTTATTGTGATGAAATGATGAAGAGATTCATTTACAAGCAGGGACGTCACTAGGCCCTTCTTAGGGGGGCTTCAGCCCCCTAAACTTCTGCCTAGCCCCCCTAAAAATTTGGTGATTAATATACACAAATTTGTGTTCGCTTCAGTCTTGTTAATCAGTTCAGCTCATTCTTCATCATCAATCCACAGCAGCGCCGATCAGAGAGCACGTCAGAAACAGAGGACAGGGTGTGTGTGTTCATCTGAGCCTCATTGGTCTGTCACTGCTCGTCAATGTCAGAATATTTGAGATGACCAATCAAATCAAAGTAGGCTAGGCGGGCTTTATGTTCACAGACGCTGCTGAGCGCGAAATCCTCAAATTTCAGCAGAGCAACTCGACGCTTCAGTGTATGATAAAGTGTGACTGCGAGATTACAGTAAGATGTAAGTAAGTAGTAGCTAAACTTAACGTTTCATATTTGACAGTTTTTTTAGGTCATTATAAATGTTAAACGAATGTCAAAAATAATCTGGCAAACTAATATAACGTTAGTTTAATTTCGCCATCCACATGAACTGCTTTTGTAACTCATGTAACGTTAGCCTGCCCTAATGTAATAATTAGTTTAGCCTACTGTCATTGTGAGGGGACAATTAACATTAAAGCCCGGAACAGTCAGTGCACGAGTTAGTGAAACAGTCAGTGCACGAGAATAAAAGCAAAACAGCAAGCAAAGAAGTCAAAATGGTAAAGATAGAAGGCTGTTCTTATGTTACGTCTTCTTACCTGAGTGTTCCTTGTTGAATATTTCAATATTAACATGAGTGGAGTGGAATCAAGAAAGTGTTTAGCAGGATTGATATTCAAAACGGTAAGCACGCGCTGCTTTGTTTACGTTATGTGTATCTGCAGCCGGCAGCGCAGGTTTTCCTTTTTAAATGACGAATATAGACTAATATATCTGCAGAAATAGACAGTTGTCTCAATTACACGCAGGCGCAGAACACACATTCTAGCTGACAGTCGCCTGCAGTTCTCTCGGTGTGTTCAAGTGCAGCTTTTTACCTCCGACGAGAGCGGACTTCAGGCGACAACACAGTCTGCTTTCATCAGCGCTAGTTCATTGGCGTCGGCTTGGTGTGTTCCGGGCTTAACAGTAGGCACATGATTTATAATGAATGTGTACATATTGAGAATATAATACAAATTGTAGCCTTTTGTAAATTAAAAAAAGATCAGCTTTATAGGAGGGAAAGAGAAAGGGCAAGATGAGAAGACTGAAAAAAAAAGAAAGGAGGATGGAGATGAGGAGAGAGCAGGTGTTGACAAATAATTTACTGCCCGCTGACATGGTTCCCCTCCCTTATATAGCATTGTTTGAACATGATTTCATTCTTAATTGTCCTTTATTTGAATACTGCCTTTTTGTTGTTGATTTATATCATACATTGTATACATCATTTGGCAGAATAAATCATCTTTAATTGAGAAACGCTCAAACCTGTGTTGTCAAATTTCACTATGACCTTAAAATTCTGGTTCTTGGGTTAAACTGTATGCAAGCCAAACTACACAGCGAAATTACACTCTGATTGAACCAATCCAAAGCGCAGTTACAGTAATTAGTGTAATTAAATAGCATTATGTGGACAACTTATCTTATATAGAGAGGAATTAGATCAGTATGCTATTACTTTATCATACATTTACATGAGGAGACAGATAGCATTTCAGTCATTGCTTATATGAATAACTCATCAGGAGCAAAGTCTGGTAAATTTCCCCATGCAGCTTTGATGTGTCTAAAAGCTAACATTACAGTAACTTTTCTTTAACACAGTAGAAATGGAAGAAGAGGATATGTCTGTCACGTTTTACTTGTTAACATCTTGGTTTCTTGACTGGTTGTTGACATAAGTGTAGCTCTAGATGTGAGTGCAAAGATTTTGCAAACAAAAGTTAAAAATACCCTGGGGGCTAAGCCCCCCCTGTCTTCCAATCCTAGTGACGTCCCTGTTTACAAGTAAAATGGTCTTTTATTGAAGAAAGAGCAGGTACGAAACTGTGAGAATGGGGATGGGGAACGTCTAGAGATAAAGTGCACTTGGGAGCATAGGGACGCTGAGGACAGCCAGGCCTCTGGTGAAGAATGAAGATGATGATGATGATATAGAGGGGACAGCTGAGGACAGCCAGGCCTCTGGTGAAGAATGAAGATGATGATGATGGAGGATGAAGGTGATCCGGGATAGTGGTGAAAAACTGAATCCAGAGGGATGGGAATGGGAGCATGGGTGACAGAGGTGCTGGATGAAGAACGAACAAACAGGAAACAGCGACTGTCGGGGAACACAATGAAGACGAACACACAGGAAAGCCAGGAACAACGGGAAACATCCACAACGCTCTGACAAAGGCAAGATGACAACCAATGTTACCAATGACGCCATCTTCTCCAACGCTGAACTCGACGGCCAACAACTCGCGTTACCAATGTCATAATTACATTCGGAAGGTGACAAACGGTGGGACAAATGCGCAAGGGTCGTCTGAGGAAGAACTTTGGGATAGAACTGCACCTACCCACACCTCTGACGTGTCCGACCTCTACCACGAGAACTACGGCAACTAAGATGGGAGCCAAAAACCATGCGACTTTTGTGGTTGGAGAATACAGCCTCGGTTGTATCGGACCACCTGAATATTGTTCTGGAAGAGGTCAAGGCTGTCAGAGGTGCGGCTAGTTGGCTGAAGCTACGATGAACCGCCGATAGAAGTTGGCGAGAAACCTCTGTAGGGTCTTACGGGAATCTAGACATGACCAATTTACCACAGCCATAACCTTGTCAGGATCCATATGTATTTGCAATGGAAAAGAAGAAACAATGTAACCTAGGAAAGGAACATTCTGTGCATGAAAAGCGCATTTCTCCGCCTCGACAAAAAGCCCATTCTCTAGCAACCTCTAAAGCACTCGTCTGACGTGTTTGAACGATGTTCCTGGAGAGACAAAGAAAAAAATCAAAATGTCATCCAGGTAGACACATGAACTGATCTACCATCTCTCTCAATACATCATTGACAATTGCTTGGAAAACCACTGGGGCGTTTGGATAGCCCAAACAGCATAACCAAGTATTCAAAATGGCCCCTGGGGGTGTTAAACAGTTTTCCATTTATTACCCTTCCTGGTAATAAATCCAACTAAATCCAATTTTGTGAAAATGGATGCTCCCTGCAACCTCTCAAAAGCTGAAGGCAAATGATAGTCTTTCTATCCTTCTTATTTAACGGGTTGGACCCCCTTTTGCCTTCAGAACTGCCTCAATTCTTCATGGCATAGATTCAACAAGGTGCTGGAAGCATTCCTCAGGGAGTTTGGTCCATATTGACATGATGGCATCACACAGTTGCCGCAGATTTGTCGGCTGCACATCCATGATGCGAATCTCCCGTTCCACCACATCCCAAAGATGCTCTATTGGATTGAGATCTGGTGACTGTGGAGGCCATTTGAGTACAGCGAACTCATTGTCATGTTCAAGAAACCAGTCTGAGATGATTCTAGCTTTATGACATGGCGCATTATCCTGCTGAAAGTAGCCATCAGAAGTTGGGTACATTGTGGTCATAAAGGGATGGACATGGTCAGCAACAATACTCAGGTAGGCTGTGGCGTTGCAGACGATGCTCAATTGGTACCAAGGGGCCCAAGGAGTGCCAAGAAAATATTCCCCACACCATGACACCACCACCACCAGCCTGAACCGTTGATACAAGGCAGGATGGATCCATGCTTTCATGTTGTAGACGCCAAATTCTGACCCTACCATCCGAATGTCGCAGCAGAAATCGAGACTCATCAGACCAGGCAACGTTTTTCCAATCTTCTATTGTCCAATTTCAGATGAGCTTGTGCAAATTGTAGCCTCAGTTTCCTGTTCTTAGCTGAAAGGAGTGGCACCCGGTGTGGTCTTCTGCTGCTGTAGCCCATCTGCCTCAAAGTTCGACGTACTGTGCGTTCAGAGATGCTCTTCTGCCCACCTTGGTTGTAACGGGTGGTTATTTGAGTCACTGTTGCCCTTCTATCAGCTCGAACCAGTCTGGCCATTCTCCTCTGACCTCTGGCATCAACAAGGCATTTCCGCCCACAGAACTGCCGCTCACTGGATGTTTTTTCTTTTTCGGACCATTCTCTGTAAACCCTAGAGATGGTTGTGCGTGAAAATCCCAGTAGATTAGCAGTTTCTGAAATACTCAGACCAGCCCTTCTGGCACCAACAATCATGCCACGTTCAAAGTCACTCAAATCACCTTTCTTCCCCATACTGATGCTCGGTTTGAACTGTCAGGAGATTGTCTCGAACCATGTCTACATGCCTAAATGCACTGAGTTGCCGCCATGTGATTGGCTGCTTAGAAATTAAGTGTTAATGAGCAGTTGGACAGGTGTACCTAATAAAGTGGCCGGTGAGTGTATATGGCACAGTCATTGAGACGATGTGGAGGGAGAAGCAGCAATCCTTTCAGGTTGAGGTACTCTGAAGGCACATTAGATAAATTCACCGCCTGAAAAACAGCTGAAAAAAACAAAACAGAACAAGACACAGACAAACAGGCAGACACAAGACAATACATTGAGTGGTCCAGGATGAAACAGAATTGGCTTTATGCACAGCTGGCACTACTTCCTGAACATCAGCCAGCTCCTTTGTTTCCCTGTCTGCCACTATTGGACAAACTGATTAATCCAGGTGTGCCTGACCTCAGTAGTCACAACAATACCCTGACACACCTGGATTAATCAGTTTGGCCAATAATGGCAGACAGGAAACAAAGGAGCTGGCTGAAGTTCAGGAAGATGTGCAGCTGTGCATAAAGCCAATTTTGTCCACAGTCAACTGTTGGACTATGCTGGACCAGCCTTGGGTGACCGAAGGACGATGGGAGCCAGGGGTGAGTCCAGATGTGATGAATGTACAGAGGATTGGTGGCAAGAGTGATGGTGGGTAGTTCCTGACCGTTGAGTGCACTGACAGGAATGGTGGCCTTGGTGGTGACCAAGAGCAGAGGTGAAGTGATGGGTATTCTGAGTGTCTGAGCCAGTGTTTAGTCCATAAAGTTACCTTTTGCTCCTGAATACAGAAGTGCTTGACAGACGTGGGATTGGGTTGCTCACAGCAGTCTTACCATAAGGAGAGTAGAGGATGGGGTCTATCCATGGAGATCCCGTCCAACAGTAGAGTCCACCCTCAAAGCCAGCTCAATCAGTCCATCGAGTTTAGCGGGCAGGTACAGGGTAAAAATCTCCTTCTGGATGCGGTCAGTCAGCCCATGTAGTAACATGTCCCACTGCGCCTACTTGCTCCAGTGGCACTCGACAGCCAGGTTTCGGAAATCGATTGAATAAGTGAGGAGACCAAGTGGTTTTACCTTGACGGGAGGTCGTCGGAGTTGACGAGCTGCTTCCCTTCCTGCCACCGCCCAGTCAAAAACCCATCTCATCTCCTCCGAGAGTGCCTGGAACATGGAACAGTAGAGATGTTGGCTTTCCCACACTGTCGTTCCCCACAGAGCCACCCGTCCTGAGAGTAGCGCGTAAGGCCACCTGAGATTGCTCTGTGCTGAAGATCTGTGGTTGGGAGTGCAAAGAACATGATACATTTCGTCAGAAAAGTTAGACAGTAATTGGGCTCACCAGAGTATAACTCCTGGGCAGGTAGGTGCAGCTGGCGACTGGGTGCTGGTGGAGTGGGGAGAACCGACGGTGGGCTGGGCGCAGGAACAAGCGAGTTTTTGTATCTGTTGGGTCAGCTTGGACACCTGTGCTACCAAGGCATGTACCGCTCACCCTGTGACAGCCAGATTCTCCTCCTGTTGGTTCATTCTAGAAGTGCTTTGTGACAGAAACTAATAATTATGTGTATGTGTCTACAAGTATCCGTTGTATTCGAGGTGCTGTTGGTTCATTGTCCTGCGATTCGGGATCGGACTCTGGGTCAAACATGTATGGGCGAATCATTCCGGTTGACATTTTACAAAAGTGGTTTTCAAAACAAATTCCCCCACGTGTCACCGACCGAAACCGACAGACAGAGTTGAAGCTCATTATAATATGCAAAACTGTTATCCACTCACAGCAGTGGGCATTTACTTCCTAGTCTTCAATGCGATACGCCCATAAAATCAGAGCATTTTTCAAGTAGGCTGAAAACTATGGAAGAAAATAGCCCATGACTTATTCATTTTTATGTTTTTGAAGGTAAAAACCAAGCGAACGTCATAAGTTGACCTCAGACAACAAAATAAAAACATTTAAAAAGCCAGTTCATGACCCCTTTAATGTATTGACAGCAATGTCATAAATTATTTCTTTGAACTTTACAGATGTAAAAATGTGTACAAATCCTTATTTACAGATATTAAAATCATGGCATTAATTCTTGATTTGATTGTACTCAGTTGTCAAATGTACAAAAATGTATGTTTTGTTTCTCTAAATGTTACATATGAATACCATGTATTAACAATGGGACAAGGCTGCAGATTATTTTTACTAGATGACTAAGTAACCTTCATTATTAGACCCCCCCCCCCCCCAAAAAAAAAAAAAATTCTTCAACTTGATTGAAGAATGATTTAAGTTTGAAAAAATATTTCAGTGGTTTCAGTGGTCCTCCTCTATTCAAAATCTTATGAAGCCATGCTATTTTTTTTTATTCAATGAAAATAATCCCATCTTCTTGTGGTGTAGCTCTTGTTACTGTAATGTAATTTGCGCTGAAGGACAAATTATATTTGTCACCTAACCTGGCACGATTTGAATCGACATGAAATGTAACAGCATAATGAAATTTGAAATCTAAACCACAAATATGTCTGAAGACTTGGAATATAGTGAGTTTTGCATGATACCCTTCGGTTGCCCGTTTGGTAAATTATGCTGGCTTACTATTCATTTGGTAAACACTGCTGAGTACAAAGCTGTAAAAAGTTGCAGATTTCCCTTGGCATTGTAAAGAGTCAGACTGACTCTGCTTGCTTAATACTCTGAAGTTAAAGCATTCATCTTATCATACATCTTAATTGTAAACATTGCTCCTCTTGACCGGGGGTCTCAGCACCACTGTCCTTGGGGCGAATGACAGATGGTGTATCCGATCAACCTTTTCCATCAGACGTTAGAGAAAAGAAAAGAAAAAAAGGGGAAGCCCTTACATATACAAGTCAGCATTTCACACTGCCACACTTTTGATCTTGCGATGGTGCAGAAATGCAACAATTTCAAAGGGAATTATTAATATGCGATCATGGCAAGGTCTTTAAAACAGTATCACTAAAGCTTTGATGTAGCTGGGACGTTAAGTTTCATGTTGATGGTCAGGACATGCAAAAATGCTGAGATGTTTAAGACAGTAGATGGATGTTTTACTGTTTTTTTTTTCTGTTATGTCAGATAAAGGAAAGTTGAGTTAGGCTGTTTTGCTTTGGAATTTTACATTGCAATTACATGCTGTCATTACATGTACTGAAGGTTGATGTCTTCAAACGCCCATGGATGGTTTGACATTTTCTGTCAATACCTCTAGCACCATGACCTTGTGCTGATCTCAAATTTAATGTATTCATAGTTAAAAGTTAGAGGATCCAAAAGCCGCAGTTTTAAATTTGAAAAGAGTAAAATTTGGTCATGTGTAAAAAAATAAAAATAAATAAAAAAAACAAACAATTGTGCTGACAGAGGTCTGGCCAAAATAGCTACTTTCAAAAACATATATCTCAGTATTGTAACTTTACTCAACAGAAAATTTAGATCTTTTGATCAAAATATTTGATGAGATAAATCACTATAGTCATGCTTTTGTGTGGAATTTGCATGTCTTTTTTTGTTGTTTTGTTTTTTTGTATGGGCATTTTTTTGGACAGTGAAAACAACAGTATACAGTAAGTAAATTGTGTGGAAAAATACACACGTTTTTTACACGCGAAACATGAACACATGTTATATTGCACACTGTAAACACAATCAAAGCTTCAGAAACATGAAGAACAGGACCTTTAATGTTAAACGGGAATCACTACAGGAATATAGGCTGCTGTCACTTTAAAACAATCCAATATATTAATACTGTACACGTGTTGTCTTTCTCAGCTGTTTACATTTACTTAACATAAATAACTATGTTTGCTAGGGTACTCATCAAGTCTGGCATGTTGACAAGCTTTTGCTTGCATTTATCCGTCCAAGCGCAAGAAGAAAACATCTCCGGTTACTTCATAACCTCGATTTCCTGAGAGAAGGAAACAAGATTTTTGCATGCTAACACTTTCGTATTTCCCCTCCTCCTCGAAATACTGAAGCCTGATTGCATTTCACCAGTAAAAATTACTGGCAAGTTGCATTTGGGCACACAAGCTGGGTGGAGCCAAACATTATATAACTTGGCGCTCAGTGCCATTATCTCAGAATTTTTTGACTGCCAAGAGGGGCCTGTAAGACTGAGTGTGTAACACAGTGGTGAACTCAATGTCTCATTTCCTTCTCTCAGAGAACCACGGTTGCGAAAGTAGAGACTTTCCCTTTCAAGTCAGTCTCTCGGCATTGGGGGACACTTTGGGGACCACATAAAATCCCTTTGTGTTATCCAGCATAAGCACAGAGAACAGGGCTTCACAGGTAGCCAGACTAAAACATTAAGCCTGTTAACCTCCTATATACCATTTAACGGACCTTGTGGAAACTATGAAATCAACAACAATTACAATTTTAATATTTTAAGTATTATCTTTCTTTGTAAAAAGCATACATTTTATCATATGTATTTTAAAGTTAAAGCTACACTGTGTGATTTTTACCCCATCTAGTGGTAAAAAAGGTATTTGACCATCCAGTGAATATTAGTTTCTGTTTCTCTCAATTGCGATTTAGTTTTAACTCCTAGTTTAACTCCTACGGTGGCCAATGTAGTCCAAGATTAACATGGCTTCCAGTTCGACTTTGTCCATGAGTGTTAACGCAAACGTAAACGCGAAAGGCGGAGCTTGAATTAACAGGTATGTCCCTCTTTGGCTAATGTACATTCAAGATGGAGGGGCAACATGGCAGACCGACATTAGAACCCTTACCCATATGTATTTTCAATGGCATATTATACACTTAAGAGAATACTTTATTACTTGAACGAAGTAAATATACATTAATGAGCACATATATTTTTGAAAGAACCAAGTGTTTTAGCTTAAGAATAAACTAAGAGTTTCACAGTGTAGCTTTAAGGATTCATTAGTTTGAATATACATTGGAACAAACACTATAATATACATCTTGATAATTCAATATATCTTTATTTTTGAGAAAACAACCGATACTATATATTTAACATACGGACAGAAATTGGTGAACAAAAGCTTTTTTGATTTAAAACTTATACAATATATACAATACTAGTATACAATCTATTAGAATACAATCTATTCAAAACTAATCAACGAAATATTGTCATATTTCATCTGTAACATATCTTTTTTATGATATATAAATATATGGCATATAATTTGTTAATTTGCAGTTTAATACATTGCTTATACAAAAAAAAAACATTTTATTTTAATATTTTTAAGTCGATTTTTGCTCATCTCAGTATAACAACATAGTTTGGGAAAAGCTAAATTTGTAGAAACATTTGCAGTCCGCGGGCATAAGTCCGGCAGGACTAGCGGATTAATTCAGACTGACAATAGTCTAGCTTGGAGAGGGGGAACTTCCAGGTTATAGAACCTTATAAATGTAGACGGAGAGGCTCAGCCTGCCACCATAAATATATCGTGTCAGGGAAATCCACTGGACTAGGCCCACAAAGAGGCCACGCCTCTAGTGGAATGAACTCTGACGTCCAGAGGGCAATGAAGGCTCTTCGATGTAGTCAGTGAGATAGTGTCTACTATCCTCCTGGAAAGGAGATTCATGTCAGACTCACTGTCAGATCAGAAGAAGGGTCTGACAGGGAGATGACCCTCCACTCTGAAAGGAGTGGGAAGTACTTTGGGGACATAACCATATCTTGGTTTGAGGATGACCTTGGTGTCATTCAGGCCCAAACTCAGAGACATGACGCACTGAACAGAAAGTGTGTGTAAGTCACCCACCCGCTTGATTGGGGCGATAGCCAGTCAGAAAGGCAGTTTTCAACGAGGATACTTTAAGGTCCACAGACTGTAGAGGTTTGAAAGGGGCACTCTTCATGGCCTCCAGGACCAAGGAAAGGTCCCATATGGAAACCGAGGGGGAACAAGGAGGTTTCATCCTTCTCAGCTCCCCTGAGGAAGCAGACTACAAGGTTGTTCCTACCCAGTGACTAGTCGTGTTTGACAAACGCAGCAATAGCCGCCACATATACCTTGAGCGTGGTTAGGGATCTACTCTTATCCAAAAGCTCCTGTTGGAAGAAGAGAACCTCCAATACCCCACAATCTTGTGGATATTGTTTGTGAGCTGAGCACCATCCTGAGAACACTGACCACTTGGAAGCATAAAGCCATCTAGTCAGAGGGCACTCTAACTTGTGTAATCGTGTTGAACACCCGCGTTGGGGAGACTGACGGGTACCCGTCGATGGTCCAAACATGCAGAGCTCAAAGCTTGGGTTGTGGGTGTCAAATCCTACCCTCAGACTGTAAGAAGAGATCTCTCCTCGATGAGACAGGCCACGGATCCAAGCTCTGAAGCTGTATCAGCTCTGGAAACCAAACTTGGTTCAGCCGGAACAGAGCTACTAGAAGCAAATTACCTGTGGTTACAGGCTGGGCCAGTGATGGGGCCAGCGTGTCCTTGTTTTTTGTGAAGCATATGGACATTGAGCAGTGTCTTGAGACGCAAAAGAGGTTTGACTTTCTGCTGTGCCAAAGGTTTCCCACAACAGCTGAACTGTCTGAGAGTGGAGAGACCATTCCCCTGGGGGAACATTGTCCTTGGACAGCCTCTCTTTACCCACATTCTGCCAGTGTCTGGTGTTCTGCCAGTGGATGAAGGCTCCATGATCTCAGACCACCCTGGAAATTTATGTAGGAAACCACTGCATGGTGTTCTCGACCGCCTTCATCTCTAGACAGTTCATGTGCAAGCTCTTTCCTTGGCTTGACGCCCAGCCACAATTGAAGGCATCTGTTGAAACCACTTTCAGTTTTGAGATTAGGAACCTCCTCAGGCAGCCTCTGAGAGCTGCGCTTCTTACGGCGCAGGCACAGAGGAGGGAGGCAGAGGCACAGAATCCACGTTGAAGATGGCCAGTGAGACCCAGCGAGGTGAACAGAGGCCATGATGTCGCACTCGAGAAATCCGTCCTTGGACAGCACGTGATCCATGTTGTTTCGGCCTAAGCAGGAAGTGCACAAAATTTGGTGGTTCCCATTGGAGCTCTACACACAAGGTGCAGATGGTCCGCAACCTAGCCTGACTGGTCCTGACTCTCGTTTTTCCACAAAAAGAACAGTCAGGCTTTTTCAGCGCAGCTTTTGCATGGACCCTACCCAAGGGAGGAAGAAAAAAGTTTCTGAGAAAATGGTGTTGAGCGCCAAGCGGAAGTAATTAATCTTATAATTATTTAAAATAATGGTTTTCTATTTCAATACCTTTTAAAATGTAATTTATTCCTCTGATGGAAAAGCTGACTTTTAAGTAGAAAACAGATCGGCACTCAACACCATTGTCTCAGAAACGTTCTACTTGCAGCCTTGGTTATCATAAGAGACTAAAACAAATACAATTAATCAAAAACATATATTAAAAATAAATAAATAAATAAATAAAAAATCTTTCCAACCCCTGAATCTTTAACATTAGTGTATAATTTAAAAATATCTCAATAAAAGCTAATACAATCAAATATTAATAAAATATATGAATTTATATTTTAATATGTATAGGAAGTATCTTAAAATACCAAGTATAATGTAAATATTTGACATGCATCCCCAAGCCCTAATACTTACAGATAATCTAACCTGCATTTCTTGCAAAAACATCATGCATTCTTGTACCACGTACATAGGGCAATTGGTGGGTTTTATCCTGTTATTGTATTCTCCAAACAACATTCTCCTAAGTTCAGCCAATGGATTCAGTAAATTATGATTATTTTATTTCTACAGATTTTTCAATTTGGCTTTTTGACATGTTAAAATGTGGTTTTGAACTGTTTTGCTGTTTCTCAATTAAATCTTTCTATGCATCTTATGCAGTATGGATCTTTTTCACAATGTTCAGAATACAAACTGCTTTAACTTTCCCCATGCCTTTTTTTTTTTTTTGCACTCCATTGAAATGATGGAAATATAATTCAATCATTCTCGACTTTCCACAGGCACATCTCTCCTTGTAGCTTTGAGAGTGAATAGTAATGCATATATACATGTTCAGCCGTAGGTGAGCCTGCCCAGCGTTGAATTCATGGATAAACCCTGCTAGAGTCACACCATTTTACTGCTGCTCCCTGCTGTGCTCTGCAGCAGCTCCAGCACTGCTTTTCATTCATTATTTTTGAATAGCGTGAGGGTACGGTATTTCAGGGTGCTGTTGAACCATCCGGCAGAGCTTGAAGTCACAGTCGCACATCAGAAGTTCGGAACTAGCTGCTGCTGGAAATATGTGACCTCCTATTTTTTGAAACTGTGGTCCAGCTCAATTATATGCATTTGAAGTATGAACACTTAAACGTTTTCTGTTAATGAGAATGATGCTAAGATGTTAAAAGTGAATTTCAGTATAAATTACTGATAAAAGATATAATTATGATCACTGTATAAATGTTACTGGATGTACTCACAAGACACTTTTGTGTTAATGTTGTGACTAACTACTGTCTTTTCGTTTTCTCTTTTATTTTAACATACAAAAGTGTAGAGCTTTTTTATTATTATGGAATTCATTACCCTGTAATGATAATATCACAGAGTATTTGTATGCAATTATTTAGAGTATATTAGAGCCCAGAATACCATAATACTTTATCTCTTCACCCCTCCTATAAAAGTCAAAGGTTTCAAATTGGATCTATTAATGTATCAGCTCAAATGCCCTCTTGTGGCCTCCTGTGACTATTGCATGTGTCTACTGAATAGTGATAACTTCTGCATCTACAGATGATCAAATTGGATTGTTGTAAATTGTATTAATTTGCACCAGTTTAACCAATATTACAGATTTGCTGACACCACAATTTGGCTTAGGAATATATTTTTTGGGCAAAAAAGTTTGGAAAAATATTTTATAACTTCATTTGAGGTTTGAAGGAATAAACAAGTGCTCTAAAATTGATTATTTATTTTAATGTATCTGCTGCTATGACTCATCAAGTTTATGTTTCCACATTAAAATAGACCAAATTCATTTCTGTTTTGATCAGATTTCCACTCCTGCTCAAAAGTTTGTGGTCAGAGTTTTTCCCAACAAGGACGCATTAAACTTATCAAAAGTGATAGTAAATGCATTATAACACTTTACAAATGATTATTGAATCAACTAAATACTGTTCTTTTGAACCTTCTATTCATCGAAATATCCTGGAAAATAATGTACCGATGATAATAAATAGAACATTTCTTGAGGACCAAATCAGTTAGTATGTCTCCTATTTTTTTCTGACACTTTTATTTTTATTTGTATTTATTGTATTTATTTATTTATTATTTTTTTTAATCAAATAAATGCAGCCTTGTTGAGCATAATATCAAAAGATAATATTTCAGGAACCCCAACTTTACCTTAATGACTTCAAACCTTTGAATGATAGTGTATTTAGAACTACTCCAAATGTTAGTCACATAGGGCTGTGTGAATGGTAGAGGTTAAATATTCATGTTTTCCTTGGAACTGAATGAATCTGGAGAGATTGAAAACTGGGTCACCACTAGCTCCACTGGGGTTACTGTTGAAATCTGGGACACCTGTTAGCATCCACTGACGATGAGTGACTAAGCAAAGACTGCTCATAATTGGGTGTCATGGTGCCCATCCAACAGGGACAGAAGAAATGATTTTAACATTAAAAACACATTACCATTGAGCATTAAATGATTCCTTTACATTATTATTATTTTTTTATTCTGTCATGGAAATTAACTTTGTTTTTTCTTTGTGCTTTCTTACAGAAAGAGACTCAGCCTTCCCAGACGAGGAAGTGTGTGAGTAAACTACTTTGCTTGTCTTTTATTTATTAGTCACCCAATACACAAGAGAGTCTAGATACAAACCGTCATCAACAGCAAAACATTAAAAGATTTTCATCCTCTACTGACCATAGTCGGTACCCTTTTAAACAGTGAATTACCATATTTTATTATTAAAGGGATCATATAATGCAATTTTCATACAAGTTAATTTAATTCTTTAGGGTCTAAATGAAAAGTTTGCAATATACTATGATTCAAAATTCTCATTAGTATTGTAAGAAAACACTCACTTTACCTCATCAAAAACAGCGGTTTTCAGCACTGCATGTGTCTTTAAATGATAATGAGCTTCAGTCAAAATGACTGCTGTGTTCATTATTACAGCCAAGATCAGAACACCACAATCGCTTAGACGCCATTTTGCTCCATCGTATCAACAATGACGGTCTATGATCACAGCTTGCTCATGTCGTGTCAGTGTTGAAACACTGCTGTCAATCAACAATTGTGTCTAGTGACGTCACACGGTTGAACGTCTCAGTTTGAGATGGGGAAACATATAAGGAAATTTAAAAAAATAAACACCAGATGGATGTTTATCATTATATGATGATTGTGTTCTGCCAACACACATTTCAGTACAATCAACTTGAAAAAGTGCATGTACCATTATATGACCCCTTTAAAAGAATAAATGCATCTCATTCTTTTGGCCATATTAGTTTCTTTTGTTTTTCTGTTCTTCATCCACATAAAAAAAAAGATTAGCTTTTTTTTCCCCTGTTAGGTCCCCTGACATGGGGTTATTTTATAATGTTTCCTGAGTTGCATTTATAGTGTTAGTATGTTTTTTTAGATTAAAAATAGTCATAATTTAGAAACAGAAGGCATTTTTCCTAGCCTGATTTTAACCTCAGATTTGAAGGCTATATTTGAAGGGGCGTGTCTGCTGTGGGATTCAGTGTAACCGCCCACTGCTGTGATTGGCTGACATGCTTGCGTATGAAATAGCTACATATTACAGATGAAACTCTCTCGAATACTTTTACTACAGCTATTATACGTTTTTGCTATTACAGCTATTCAGATTACCATATCGTGAGAAGTTTTAAAGCATTTAGATCTATTCCCATCACATAAAATTTTGCCGTGATGAGCATTGAGTTCATCAAGGACAGTTCTGTATTGGCCCAAGTTGAGGAAAGAGTCGTTGGTGAAATGTTTGGACCATACAAAACTTTGGGAAATTTTGTTGGCGCATTTCCAGAGAAAATAAAATTAACCCATGTTTCTTCAGAGGCTCGGATGAAGGAGCTAAAAAATATGTTTATTCATTTGTACATCTGAACACCGATCAACTGCCATGCTTCGCTCGTTTGCAAGACATGATATCTCTCGAGGAAAAACTAAAATCACGCCTGCGTGTTCGAACTTCCTGTTCCTAGCTTGTTTTCTCATGGGCGGGCCAAATTCTCTGTGTGGGCAAAATAGAGAAAGGGGAGGTTACCTTTCCTCGTCATGACGTCATAAGGAGGAGATTCATGATCAGTGGCCACCAAAGAGCTTTACATTTTTGCCTCACATTCACCCATTCATACACGCATTCATACACCGACGGTGGTGTCAGCCATACAAGGCACCATCCAGCTCGTTGGGAGCAGCTGGGTTTAGGTTTCTTGCTCATGGACACCTTGAAACGTAATCAGGTACTTAACCAACCTTTTGGTTTGTAGACCTACATGAACCACTGAGGCACTGCCGCCCCAAATGATTTATAAAATACCATCCCAAATGCTAAAATAACTACAAATGCTTGCCTTGGTTTAGCTTTGTGAATGGCGTTCAAAAGACATTATGTGTGTTGCTTTCGTCCAAAACCTTAACTTCTCTTCAGCTGAGCAAATAACGTAATATACATCTTGCAGGACCTTGGGTTGAGTAAATATTTAGGACATTTTCATTTCTGAGTACTATTCCTTTAAAGGCAAAAAGATCATTTGTAATAATTATTAAAATTATTGAATGCATTAAAACTTCTAGATGTTGGATAATGGCATATCTGGCTGCATATACCAGTGAGTTTTGTTTGAGTCCAAGGCTTCCAGGCAATCTCTTCACAGCCATCACACAGCTTTCTTCGATTTTACCTAATCTTGAAATTTGACGGTGACCATAATTTAAAAAATTTAAATCTTTAACTAGGGATGCTCCGATCGATTGGCCAGAGAGTCGATATCGGCTGATCATAACAATTTTTGACTCGGTACTCACTAACTTGGCCGATCTTACAAACCGATCGCGATTTGATGACGTCAACACGTGAGGACGTACGTGATACTTATATTGGAGAATGTTTAATTAAACCTTATTTGTTACATCAGACTTCTCCATGTTGGAGTTTAAATGTTTCTATTTATTTTATTCTCTTTAACATTGAACAATGTTTAATTAAACCTAATGAGTTGTATCAAACCACTTCAATTTGTTCTTTTAGGAGTTTAAATGTTGTTTGATTTTTTTATTTTTTTATTTTGTCCTGCTCAGACTTGTATTGGACGATGTTTAAGTTACATCAGACTTCTCCATTTTAGAAGACTAAATGTTTATTTTGTCCTCCACAGTATTGGACAATGTTTAAATAAACCTTATGAGCTGCATTAAACTGTTCCATTTTGTTTATTTGTCTTATATTAAGTCAATTAAGCATCGGAATCAGTATCGTTACTCGGCCGATCACCATGACAAGAAATCGGTACTCGGTATCTGGCTGCAAAAATCCTGATCGGAGCATCCCTATCTTTAACTGTCGTCTGCATTAGGCCCTCAAAAATCGTCATCTATATGTCTTATTTGGGACATGGAAGAAGATATTCCATTCCATATTACATTGTTCCACAGAAGAAATAAAGTTATACAGGTTTGGAATTGACTCTTTTTTTTTTTTTTTCCTTTTTTAAATTTGAAAAGTTTTATAATTTGAGCCTTGTTTACTCAAATCTCTTGATGTATTGTATTCTTATCCCTTACATTGATTAATGAAACCTTCACTTCCTGTGGATGAAGCCTTGCTTCGATTTTATCTGGGAATTGATCCATCAATGTTGTAACAAACTGACAGTTCACAAATACATCTACATCCCAGCCATTGTTTTGGAGTTTCAGACACAATAAATTTTATAATAATGTAAGATTGTAATAATTATGTGTGTTATATGCTCGCTCTTGAGATCGAATCACGCACACAAGCACTCTTGTTGCATTCTGAAACATCACCGCTAGAGGCCGCTAAAATGGCATACAGCACCTTTAAATGTTTGTGCACCTCAGAGCACTTTAAATATAGGAATTTATTAAGGGTATTCATCAAACACTATAACGGAGTTGTTATTTAATTGTTAAAATCCATTCAATTAAAAGCATTATAATTATTTAATCAATATCATGTAATTCATTTCATTTAAAATTGATTGATAGCCCTAGTATTAGCCCTGATTGCATATGCATTAATGCATATAGCATTAAGCCTTTTAAATATCCCCTGAACATGTTCATTATACATTTCAAACTGTTTTATACTTTTATCAGAAACGTTTGGAGTGGAGATAATAATGGTCCATGGAGCGTCTAGCTGTAGTATGATTAAACGGGTGTGGGTGTCTGTTTTGTCTGTTTGTGTAATAGGTCAGAGGTTTGATTTCCTATATTTAGAAACCATGACCGTTGGCTTTTTTTTTTACAGTGATCCTGATGACTGTGTCTGGTGTCAGTTGACCTGTCAGATGTATGTGGAGATACAAATGAGAGAGAGAGAGAGAGAGAGAGAGAGAGAGAGAGAGAGAAACAATCTTGATTGAAAAAGATTGAATCTCAGACTGAACAATCTTCAGCAAGCATTCTGTGTGAATTTTCCATGTCTATTTATTGTTGTCTGTCACAAGAAAAGTAATATATTATAAGGGGACTGAAAGAGCACTGAATGGGTCGATGCCCAAAGTGGAACAGACGCTTGCGGGCTATCTATCCCTTAAGATGCCAGGTCAACAGTTCAGGACGGTGTGTGTGTCTGTATACAATGTCGCTGTTGCTAATGTATCAGGGCAACCTGCATTGAGACCTTGATGAAGGGATGGGACTGGCCGATAAGCTAAAAACGGCAGTGTTCCAGCTCTACCTCCCTCACTGAGCTCAGGTCTCGGGGGCTGCTGGCCGGAGCAGCCCGGCCGTTAATCAGCTCCTCATATAAAACACTTTAAAAAGAGAGTGTTTCATCCCGAACCATTCCATCACGAGGTGGTGGAGCAGATATGCAAGGAGTTTGACCAGGGAAAGGAGAAGTCCAGGAAGTGACACTTTGTCTGCTCTTGTTCTCCCGGATGTATCCAGCTCCCCTGGGGGACCGTGGCTACTTCTGTATGGTTTTCCCTCAATTGCACTACTCTGTGGAGGTCTGGAGGGACTCTATCGGGACGGGGCCATCTTGCTAGTAACCCGTTTTGATTCGACCCGAATGTGGTTCTCTGACTTTGTCCCTTCTCTATGGCTTTCCTTGGCAGATTACGATGAGGAAGGACCTACTGTTTCAGGCAAGGGGCTTAATCCTTCACCCCTGACCAGAGTTGTGGAAGCTGTGGGTTTGACATTTGAGGGGGCCCAACTCATAAGGCCCTATTTTAACGATCTGAAACGCAAGTGTCAAAGCGCAAGTAACTTTGTGGGCTGTTATTTTGCTGCCGGGATAAATGCCTCTTGCGCCTGGCGCAAATCTAAAAGGGGTTGGTCTGAAGTAGCTTCATTATTCATAGGTGTAGTTTGGGCGTAACGTGAAATAAACCAATCCGAGTGCCATCTAACATACCCTTTAAGAGCAGGTGCGCATGTTGCATGGCGGATTGTTATTATAACGGCGAGTTTACCAGGCGCGCGCAGGAGCTTTCACAGCCGAGGAGACCAACGTTCTTGTCAGGGCAGTGAAAGACAGAGAAGTGATGTTGTATGGGGATGGGAGAAACCCTCCCACAGAAGCGTTGGTTTAACATTAGATACATATGTTTCTTGCCACTATTGGGCAAACAGGTCTGATCCTTCAGTACTGCAATTAGTATAAAAAATTGGGTAATTAGGTTTTTTCTTCTTCATGTAAACCACAACGATTTCCCTCATCTGTTAATATTTTTCCTTGTTATAATGTATGATTTGCAAAAAATAGAAACTGCTGCATCTGTGTTGATGAGAGAATCAAAGTGTATGTGCGTTGTGCACCCGCTACATTATGGCCAAGCATGTGAGCTTAAAATAGCATTATAAACAACGTGCAAAGCGCCACTGACTTTAGACCAGTTTTTTCTGGTCAGTGGCGCAATTGTTTTCTGGAAGTGTAAAATAGCACCAGAGATTTTTAGCACCGAATCACGCCTCCTTTTGCGCCGATCCGCCCAGGAGCGCAAGTTCATTTCCTAGTTTACCGATGTGCGTCTTTTGAGGAAAAAAGCCCGCTTTGCATGGGTGCAAAATAGGTATGAGACATGCGTTAGTGTATAAAGTAATTTGTGCCGGGTGCAAGATAGAGCCCATAAACTCTTGTCTCTCAACTGAGGTTGTTGAAACCATACTTCACTCCGGCCCTGTCAGTTCCTCTGTCGTGCTAAGAGTTTGTACTAGGAATGGTGAAAACAGTCTTGCACCCGACACTGGTTTATGTGCTTAAAGTGCCTACCAATGTCCCATCGCCTATACAGTAGGTAGTCTACAAAATGCCTATTACCACTGAGAATGCAGCTCTAAATACAACCCTTTCATACAACCCTCGTTTGTGAAATCACCACCAGGTGGTGCAAAGAGATGGTTTGCAAGATTGTTCAGTACGTTTTTACTTTTAAATGAAGATTCACTTCATCCCTTAGAGTTAAGTAAGTCCATACATACCTTCTTCATCTCCGTGCATGCTTTAACTCCCACCGCTAGCATAGCTTAGCACAAGGACTGGATGTAAATGGCTCCAGCTAGCATACTAATCCCAACAGGGGACAAAATATTGCAAACATTTTCCTATTTACATGTTGTGATTAGGATACGGCCACCCCATCAGTAGCACAGACAGGACAAAGTGGATCACCTGCCGCTGCGGTAAGTATTCCTACTGTAACAGTGCCATTAGCCAGTTCTAATGTAACGTTAAGCCGCGTTTCCACCGCAGGAACTTTCCCCAGGAACTAGGAACTTTGGGGTGGTACTCGGTGTGTTTACACCGCAGGAACCAGGGTCTAAATGAAGTTCCGGGTAAAAATTCCCCCCCAGAAAGTACCTGCTGGCGAGGTAGTACTTTTTCAGAGTTCAGGAACTTTTGGGGTGGGACTTGTGAGCTGAACATGCTGATTGGCTCTTACCACGCTATTCTTTCTGTCCGATGGCGCGTGTCGTCCCATCAATCTCACGGTCAATGTCCGCTGATAACAAACGTCTACTTTTATATCTAGCATTACGAGCTTTCTGAATACGCTTTGGGTGCGCGTCTCTTTTCTGCCGTTTACCTCGCTCAGTAAACCAATCCCACACAAAAGCAGCAAAGCTTGAATCTCCTCCATACAAAACTCAAAACAAACGCGCAGGCTGGGAAGAGCAGTCGCACGCAGTTCAACGTCATCTTCCCGCCCCGGACCGGTACTTTAGCCCACAGTGTAAATGCAGTGAGCAAGCGGTCTGGGGCAAGAAAGGTTCCTATGAAAAAAGTTCCTGGGACTATTAGTTCCTGGTAATTGCGGTGGAAACGCGGCTTTAGTGACACTATTATATGAATAGGGTGGTCCAGTACTTGCAGTTGTTCCCGGTCATCATGTATCCCCTGTTAAGGCACCATTCACATATACAGTAGCGTCTTAAAACACGTAGAAAACGCTAGTTGTGCCGCATTCTGCAGCGTTGCTTCCAATATGAGCGAGCATAGCACTTTTGAAATAACGAAATTGAGCGAGCAAAATATGTAATATATGAGCAGGCCCTAATGTTAGTATTTTTTTGTTATGAATGCGCTCTATCGCCCCAATAACAAATGAGTGGAGCTAGAGGTAAACACGGGACTGTAGCCTTCACCTTGCAAATGAATCAAATTTTACCAGTACGGGTAGGCTACTGTCTGTGGGCTCATGGTGCAAAAACAATTTGGCTTGTGCTATTACCTTCCCCTTATTCTAGCCCATTGTAATGCAACATTACTATGTTATATGCTGTTAAATACATTTGGTTCAGCTGTAATAAATTGCATTTAAAATATATCGATTCCTGTAATAATAATTCTTTATTTGTGTTCTGTGGTATTTGTTAATCAGGATGCATTTTTGGTTGGAATTCTATGAAACATCATGGTATTATTTGGTCTCCACGGTTTATTGTCGCAGCTCTTTACAATACAGTGAACACCCATGATTGTAAACTATAGCCGCGTTTCCACCGCAGGAACTTTCCCCAGGAACTAGGAACTTTGGGGTGGTACTCGGTGTGTTTACACCGCAGGAACCAGGGTCTAAATGAAGTTCCGGGTAAAATTTCCCCCCAGAAAGTCCCTGCTGGCGAGGTAGTACTTTTTCAGAGTTCAGGAACTTTCGGGGTGGGACTTGTGCGCTGAACGATGCTGATTGGTTCTTACCACGCTATTCTTTCTGCCCGATGGCGCTGTTTGTCCCATCCATCTCACGGTCAATGTCCGCTGATAAAAAACATCTACTTTTATATCTAGCATTACGATGTTTCTGAATACGATTTGGGTGCTCGTCTCTTTTCTGCCGTTTTGTTAATTACCTTGTTAGTAAACCAATCGCACACAAAAGCAGCAAAGCTTGAATCTCCTCCATACAAAACTCAAAACAAACGTGCAGGCTAGGAAGAGCAGTCACACGCAGTTCAACCATGAGTTTAACGTCACTACATAATCTTCCTGCCTCGGACCGGTACTTTAGTACGCGGTGTAAACGCAGTAAGCAAGCGGTCTAGGGAAAAAAAGGTTCCTGTGAAAAAAGTTCCTGGGACAAATAGTTCCTGGTAATTGCGGTGGAAACGCGGCTTATGCTTTTACTATCTAGTAATTGCTGACTCTATTACTCCAACTCTGAACAAACTTTCTGTTCCTCACCACGGTGCGTCTTAGGTGCTACGGTAATCACTCTGCCCAAGTAGCAGTGCTTCGCCTTCTGAGAATATAGGTCCCATATTTTTATGGTTAAAAGATGGTTGTGTCTCATTTGATCTTGTTATATGTACACTCTGTGACTATGCAAATCACAACATGTAAATAGGAAAATGTTTGCATTATTTTTGTCTCTTGGGGTCAATTGGGATTAGTATGCTAGCTGGAGCCATTTACATCCAGTCTTTGTGCTAAGCTAGGCTAGCGGTGGGTGCGTGCAGACAGAGGTACAGCATGCACGGAGATGAAAAAGGTATGTATGGACTTATCTAACTCTGGGGATACGGTGAATAAGCTAAAGTCCCAAAAAGTCGGCGTGTTCCTTTAAGACATCTATTCATAGCAGAAAATAACTGAGTGATAGTGTAGTGTCTCTGACAGTGCACGCTCCTGCTTTGCGTCAGTTACACTCTCATGGTTGGATGTATATGATAGATATTCAATGTGTCAAATCCTGTCAGAAACAAATTAGAAAAAACAACATGTCAATGAATTGCATCTGCCTTTTGCATTTGTGATTTATGGCCTGTCTGTTATGATGGCGGCACAGGCATTGTGTGATAAATGTGCTGTTACGGTTGTCTGTTTGATGCTGAGAGAGAGTGAGTCAATGCAGTGGTCATGTGACTGGGCTCGATCAACAGTGGGGTGGAGTGAAGTGCTGGATGGGGGGTTTTAACACTCAGGTCAAAACACTCAGGTCATGCTTTACAGATGTGTTTACTGAATTTTAATGAGAGCTGAGTCAACTGTCAAGGCTTTCGTATTGTTGTTATTTGTAGTTTAAAAAAAAGTAGAATTTATAATTTTTTTAAAATATAAAATAAAATACAATTAATTAAATGATTGCTGTTAAATGCAACAAAAATAAATAAATAATAATAAATAAATGCAAAACATGACCTATTTAATTATAAGGGATTTAGAGGGTTTTGTGAAACTTAATTACTTCCAGTGTTATTTTGTAATATTTTATATACTATTATAGTATTTATTAATATTAAAGTTTTTTAATTAGGCTTTTAATTCCTTTAGATATCATTCTAACCTATACAATGTGTGTTATTGTGTGATGTATGATGGCAGTTTGGAAAAGAAAGGGTTACTGCAATTAATGGATGTAAATAGAGGGTAATAAGTGAAGTGTGACCTGTTAAATCCCAATGATGCAGTCCCAGTGGCCTCAGCTGATTGCTTCATTCCCTTCACACACATGCACACATTGAGCCTTTAACATTCATTTAACTCTAAAAGATTCAACCTATTTTCAGACGAGTATATGCCTGTTTGCTTCAGATAAATAACTAATCCAGTTTCTAAGCCTAATTTGGCAGAACCACAGCAGGTGTTTAACTGGGTTATGTCCTTACGTCCCACTTACCAGTTCCCTGCTGCTTGATCTTTGATGTGATGTTCACTGTCATCTGCAATTGTGTATTTTCATGAGTCTGCCAACTGTGGTCAATTAATTTACTTTTCCTTAAAAAAAAAAAAATGTTTTCCTTCATCTTGTTATTTATCTATGTGTTGTAGTTCCAGGCATGCACACTTATTAGAGCTCAAGTACGTATTTAAATTATGGATAGACTGATGCATCAGTCAATAATTGATATTAGCCGATAAAAGCATTTTTGTTTTCCGCTATCATCCATCAGCTGAGGAAAAATGTGCCAGACTGCTCAAACTGCTCAAACAGTACATGTGTGAGGAGAATTTTCCTTGTTGAATTCAGGCCAAGTTAACGCATGTCTCATGTGTTTACCTCAGAAAAATGATCCAGTGTTCACAGTTTGTTAATTAGCTATCAAAAACACTAGAGAGGAGCTTATTTAAATCAATTTGTCATGAAGACAGTTGTTTCTAAAAACTACCACATGCAACTGAGCTGTATACAAAGATTTCAAGGGTTTTTATTTGAGTGTAATTATTATATTTAAACATAAATAGCATGTTGAAGATAGTACTTTGGGCTTTGATTTAATTGTATTATCTAATATATTGTACCAAATGAGAGGGTTCCCAGTATAGTTTACTGCTTTAGTTGGGAGAGAATGACCCCCCCCCCCACACACACACACACACCTCATTAAGAATATAAGCTCAAAATTCAAGTGCATACAGCAGAAAGGACAAATTGCAAATGCAAATCCATTAAATACAGTCATGAGAGTGTACGTGAATAGAAAACAATGGGACTGCAGATTTATTGAACATTTTTTGGCACCCAACATGCTATGAAAGCACATTTCAAAGAAATGTGATGTATTTAAAGGTGCTGTATGCGATTTTTAGCGGCCTCTAGCGGTGATGTTTCAGAATGCAACAAGAGCGCTCGTGCTCGTGTGCATGCTAGATCTCAAGAGCAAGCATTCACTACCGGCCACATGGAGACCTTCAACGCAAAGGCGAAATCATCACACAACATGCTGGAAACTAATGTAAACTCCCACTGCAGTTACAATAATAGCCTACTTTTATCAGCTTGACGTTGAACTAATGCTCTGTGCTCGTACCATGATAATGTTACAATAAACTGCGTTTATCTGACATGTGATGTTATAGCTTATAAAACGGTTAGTTCCAATCCTTGATTCTGATTGGTCAATAGCTGTGCTTTATTCACAATAAAACACAGCTATGACCGCTTCACCCAACGGTTCTATTTATCACTGCGCCCTTAGCAACACCCTTAGCAACCACACATTGAAATGTAACATTGACACATTCGTAAAGGGTTGCAGGCAGCATAGATTTTAAACAAATCACCAAGACGGAACTCAACGCACTTATCCGTGACTTCTACGAAACTGTCAGAAGCTCCAAAGGAGAAAAATATCGGATCAGTTATGGCTATGTAGCGTTACGTGCGGGTCTGAACAGATTCCTGAATGATCACCTTTGAGTTTGTCCTGGTGTCTGATGATGAGAGACAACTAATTCACCTCATCCAATAATGTTTTTTTTTTGGAGTCGTAAAGACAATGAGAAATAGGGTTGTGATTAAACGGAGCATCACACACCGATTTCTACTAAAGATTTTAGCACCATAAAACTGTCTGATGCGCTTAATCCCAACACACCTGTCACCGAAGTCACCAGCTTTCACTGCCCTTTGCTGCACGGTATATATATTTGTTTTTCATTACGAGTCTTCTCGAATGTATGACAGCGCTGAGCCCCAACTAAAGAGGACCGCGCTAAACATTTTACAACAGAGGAGCCGATTGAAATGAGACAAATATTTAATTCGTGCACAATAAACAGAGATGTTCAAACAAATTTAAATAAACAACAATAAATAAAGTATCTCTTGTTAGGCAGCATTTTAGCAACTAAATTAATAACTAGATTAAAGACCTAACTGTTATCTATCAAAATATGTGCCCTTGTGTTTTTATTTTTATTTTATTTGTTATTTTGCTGAGAGATAAGCTATATTTGTGTGAGGAAATTTCACAAATTTTGTGTTTTAAAAACAAAAAGAACGAGACAAAGTTTGAGAATGGTTTGTTTTTATTTGAGCTTTCCTGCATAGGTATACATTGGAATGTTGTTGTTCACAGTCAGGGACTATATTTTTCTAGCGGAAGGAATGATTTAATTGATTTAACTACATGAAAGTTGCACTAATTCATTGTTTTTTTATTTTAATATCGATGTGGCGGCCGTCTTATAAAAGCAATAAGGTACTTGAGGCAAGTGCTGTATCTTGTATAAGTAACGGCTGAATGGCGTTGTTAGGCACGACACGAAGCGAGTACTCATTCACGATACAGCACAGCCTCTCGTACCTTATTGCTTACAAAGCCATTTCTCTAACTATTCGTGTATCTTTCACAATCAGCAATGTCAACATAGGTGAATGTATAATATGATAACGAAAACAGTTAGTAAACTAAACAGTTTCAGTGTAACCGTAAGATCGTAGGAAGTGACATTACTGTACTGAACGTGTCTGGAAATGTGTATAAACAATATGATAGTAGTGGGATGACGACGTTCAGTCAGTAGATCTAGTAAATAAAATAAGTTACATCCTGACGCACCCACTTTTGTTATCCTGGAACATTCTTTTGTATTCATGTCATGTTTCATGTTGTTTACCTTGCTATTTCACTAGAGTTTACTATGTTGATTCGCGTTTTCGTCCAGGAGACGATCAGACTCACGTTTTGCCTGACGAGCTTGAGCAGATACAACTTTTTTTGTTTGTTATATTTATGTGGAGTTTGTGTTGGAGTATGTGTTGTGCTGGAGGCAGGACGTCTTGGGGGGTTATCAGACTCCGTGTTTATATTATCCCATTTATTGTGTAGCAAGTGTTAATTTTACGCCATGTCTTCATCCTTTAAGCTATTCTGTACGTATTAGGCTAGGGCTTTGAGTATATATGTCTTTCATTTTACTGTCTGCATATTGATGTTGCTAAGCAGAAGGACACGTGTGGATTCAGGTCTGATGTCTTTCTCGGCTTTATGAGTTTCATTAGCAGGTATTTAGCGGAACTCAGATTAAATTGCTTGTTAAGGCTTGAGCTCATTATAGCAACGGTCTCCAAGCACCTTTGTCCCCAGTGAAACTTGGTGCCTGGTACAGATTCAGTGCAAAATTCTCCTTGTACCAAGATTGTTTTCAAGGCGTTCTATGTAGTTAATTTAGGCTATTGTGTTGTTTTGTGTATCCCTTAAATGTTTAACCTTTTTATCTGTTTTGAATTATACTTGCCTGTGAAAATCTCACCACCACAATAATGTAAGGATGCCGTTACTGGGGTGTTCTAGGTGGTTGACTTCCTGTCTGAAGTCTTTAATGTGTTTCTGAGTGGTTTTGCTATGTTGCTATTTGTGTTTTTTCAGTGGTGATGCTACGATATCATCACTATGCAGTTGTAAATGTTCTCTGTGGTTGTCAGGGCATTTAAGTTTATTTTTATTTTAGTATTTA
Source organism: Hybognathus amarus (assembly GCA_030378365.1). Classification (NCBI taxonomy): domain Eukaryota; kingdom Metazoa; phylum Chordata; class Actinopteri; order Cypriniformes; family Leuciscidae; genus Hybognathus; species Hybognathus amarus. The sequence continues at coordinate 27,804 of JAQIUQ010005945.1, read as the reverse complement.
TGTTTGATGTATTTCAGCTTCTTTTTCAGTGAATAAAAACTGTCATTGTTGACTGTTTTAGATGAACTATAACTATTTAGTCCACTGCTGCACATTTGCTAAGTTGTAGCTTACAAGTCTCTGTGATATCCTGTTCTCTAAATATAGCTCAAGTCCTTCCTTCATTTATCTGTGGGATTTGCCTATTTTATAGTCCGAACAGGTGAAGCCATAATTCTGATTACTTGGACAAAACAGCACCCCTCTTCTGAATAAGCCACGTGATTTGTTATCATTCACAGATACCCAACAATGAGAAATGAATGTCTTGGTTTCTCTTTGAAGACTTGTCCTTTTGAGACATTTATGGCTAATTGTATGAGAACATTCACACAGTTTGTGCTGCAGTGTAATTGGGGAGAACAGGCAACGTGAATGATGGTCAACAGCCGTGCTGCAGATAGGAAGTGCTGCATGTAGACTCCTCTGATTGTGCTTTGCTGACGTAAGGCTGCTTCTCTGGTGGAGGAGGGGCATGTAGGTCTGTTTAGTGCTGGTGCGTGAGCAACAGGGGAGGGGGAAAGGATTGTCGCCAGCCTCCTTGCCCTCCACAGGCAGTTGATGATCGCATCTGACAGCTCGGGTGGAAGTTGAACGGCTCAGAGCACTAGGTCCCCTGTATCTACTCTTCTGTAGACTAGCTCTCAGCCAGTTTCTCCGCACCAGAGCCTGGCTTTGGCTCTTTGTCAGCGCATGGGGGTGCCAGGCAGGCAGACGACGTGAATATATCATGTACACAATAGAGTGAACGTGCGCAGCGCGACCATGAAAGCCCAGCGGGAAAGACTGAGGATTCCAGGGTTGACATTGGAGTGAGTATTTTCCTTCTCTCTCACATGTGTTCTGGCTGCGATGATGGCAGCCTGTTTATCTGCAGTGTGTCTGTCGCTGTAGTGGTGACAGCAGATCCGAGCAGTGCAGCATTACCACAGTAGCAGCATCTGCAGCATGTGTTGAAGGGTAAATATAGGCTTGCCAGCTTGTGTAGATCAGGCTAGTGTCCCTTTGCGATGGCTTTGCATGTAATTTTGATAGCAGAGGCTCATGTTTGGATAAAGGATGATGATGCTAGATGAATATTGGATCATCTTCTAGTCATGGCTTGTCAGATTTGAGTCAGAAGGAATTGCGCAGCAGCTGCTTTTCTGTTTGGCTATGCTCCTATCTGCGTATTTATAGTTTTTTTTTTTTTTTTTTTATCTCCGTCACTTGTTAAATCATGTGGCTGTATTGCCCCTACAGAAGGCCTAATTGTTTGTCAACCTGTTAGCAGGTCAAAGACGTCACAGTACTGTTGCGACATAACATGAACAGTTGTCTCATCATATTAGATTGGCCTTTGACGTTTCAATAAGATGAGACGCCTTTGTTTTTGTTTACAGGGGTCGTAGCAGATGCATGTTTGTGGCTATGATCAGGTGTTGCATCATGGCTGCTGTTGCTAAGGATACAGATACATGCGTATCTCCTGGACATGTCAGCTCAGCAATTTTGCCTATCTTGTTTTGTTTCTCAATGAAGGGCCTTCGTTAACACTTGATAGAAGAAAGATGGTCGATAGATTAACAATTGTGTGTTTTTTTTTTTTTACCAATGTTAATTTAAATGTGCGCATGTGGCCAGTCTGTATATCAACAAGTGTACAATCGAAAACCATTTCATTCTTCAGGCAATGGAATGTAATGGAACAATGTTGTGGTAACCCTTTTTGCAACATAGCATTTTACTGAAAAAACCTTTAACAGTCATGCATGGTGCTGCTCTGTGGTTAATGCATGCAAGCCTGTGTGTCTCTGCATATAAATAAGCTCTCAACTTCAAAGGCTGCAGCCTGAGAGACTGTTCTTGTTCATGATGAACATTCACAAAACTCAATTGACTTCCAGCCTTACTCCACGAAGCTTGAGCCCAACTCCCACAAGCCCTTGCAGCCCATGCAGCCCGGCTGCACGCGTTTCATTTTTGGAGGTAAGCGCGTGCTTCTTCACATAGCCATTTTGTTTTGAGGCTTAATGTGTTCAAGGCTCTGTGTTCTGCCCCTGAAAATGAAAAGGAAAGCATGGAGTTCAGCGATCAAAACTGCACAGGGTCTCCATTCATTTATCTCTTTTGAGTTTATTATTTTTTACATTCAATGCCTATGATTTGGGATTTCATTTTCTAAATCTGTCAGGAATAGCATTGTTCATTGTGCTTATATAACGTTCTTAGTGTCACCCCTTCCTCCAGTCTTTTTGGTGATTCTGTCATTCCCTCTCTTTTATGTGATAAATAGGATTTGCTGCTTTGGACATTGAATATTTTGTTGGAAAAAGCTCTGCACCATTTTTGTGGAAACCATTACTAGGTCATTCAAATTCTAAAAATGAAGAACTGTGGCATTGAATTCTTTTTAACCACTAAGACAAAGGAAGCACACACTCACTTTTTGAAAGACTTTTTGAATAGCACTAATAATTGGTTTTTGCAGGCTTAACAACACAAACCAATAGGCCTATGTCACACTTCCACGTTCCTGGAACGTGGAGAAGGATGCAGAACTTCAGGTCAACGGTATTTCTCGCTAAGGATTTATATTATTCAGCCATAATCTAAACCAACCAAAGGTAGACTGACCATGAGCTATGAGGTTGTGAAAGGTTTTTGCTCCAGTAGAAGCTATACGTTCTTATGAAATCAACCTTGTTTTAGAAAAACATGTTTTATCCGCAAGCTTAATGAAAACAAAACTACACTACCCACAATCCTAAGCATAGCAGCAATGTCTGCTGATTGATCCAACTCGCGGTGACCATAGAAACGTTTACATTACTGGCGAACTGCTAGAGTGGCAGGCTACACCCGCAGCTGTTGTTGTAGTGTACCGTGTTGCTCTGCATCATGACGTAAACAGCCATACAGCCATTTCACGCTTTCCCAAAGGATGAACACTCTGCAAGTCTTGGGTTAGGTTAATAAGGAGGAATGAGGAGCCTTCTTTTAATATTCTCTGGGCAGCACTTTCGTTTGCAGTTTGCATTTTGAAAAGGAGAGCATCTACGTCTAGGAAAGTGGTCAGAATAGACTTAAAGCCAATACTATACCAACACAGTTTCCCTGGAATAACTGAGGGATAATCAGGCCCGTCGTCGGTCAGTCTTTGACCGTGTTACTCAGGTTGTGGAGAGATTTGGTCCGACGTTATGTATTGGACTCTGCCATTGTACAAAGCTAACAAGAAGAGCCGTATCCCTACTAAAAGATGTACTTCCGGTCTTTTTTCTTCAGTGACCTTGGCCTATTGGAACAGTTTTAATGATAAGAATTCATTTCATGAAGGGCTTCCACAAAACATTTTAATGTGACTTAAAATATTGAATAGGGCTAATTTATTTTAATATAATATAATATAATACAATTTAGGAGTGCACAATTAATTGCAATGAAACCGCACGCGATTTGTGAAAGGCTGCATTTATTTTCTGCGCAACTTGTCAGTGCAGTGCGGCTAATCGGTCATAAATGCTGCTACACATGAAATCCAGAGGCGTCTTATTTAGACACGACCAAATATCCCTTCTTTAGTACCATAATGCACATCATTCCAGGAAATCCATATCGCTGTAGCTAAACATGACTTTATAAACTCACGACTGCCTTATTTTGTATAAGAAACCACATCTTCTCACAGAAGGATGCTCAACTGTCGTTATGAAGTGAGTTTGAGAGTAAAAGCAAATGTTGTCTTTTGTTGGACAAGAGGTTCATAAATGCTTCTCATGTTTGTAAAGATGTTTGACGCATATTGCTTTTTCAGATGCATGTTATAAGTGAATCAAACTTGCAGTGCTTTCAGATGGAGCAGCGTTTCCAGAGCCGTACATCATTGACAAGCTGCGTGATTTCAAAATTGTGATAAGTCAAATCGGTTTCAGTTGCGATTATATGGAAAGTGCAATTAATCGTTAGTTTGTGCTTTATGAACACGCAGTGGAACTCTGATTTTGTGAGTACGTCAAAGTGAATGTCACTGACACTCCCTTTGAGAACTGATCACCAATGGTAACGAGGGTGCCATAAGATAACCAGAGGTCCTTGAGCTACTGCATTGTGGTTCCCCCAGCTAAATACAACAAAAATATTTGAGCTTCCTGCCACTTATTTATATCAGTTTATTTTGTTGATATGCCATTTAACATTTACAACACTGTGCTTATGCTAGTAATAATATGAGTCACATCTACTGTAGGTGAACACTAGCAACAATACAGTAAATACTCACCTAAAGGATTATTAGGAACACAATAATAATACTGTGTTTGACCTTGCATTGAGACTGTCAACAAGGTGCTGAAAGCATTCTTTAGAAATGTTGGCTCATATTGATAGGATAGCATCTTGCAGTTAATGGATATTTGTGGGATGCACATCCAGGGCACAAAGCTCCCATTCCACCACATCCCAAATATGCTCTATTGGGTTGAGATCTGGTGACTGTGGGGGCCATTTTAGTACAGTGAACTCATTGTCATGTTCATGAAACCAATTTGAAATGATTCAGAGCTTTGTGACATGGTCCATTAACCTGCTGGAAGAAGCCATCAGAGGATGGGGACATGGTGGCCATAATTGGATAGACATGGTCAGAAACAATGCTTCAGGTAGGCTGTGGCATTTAAACAATTCCCGATTAACACTAAGGGGCCTGAAGTGTGCCAAGAAACATCCCCCACACCATTACACCACCACCACCAGCCTGCACAGTGGTAACAAGGCATGATGGATCCATGTTCTCATTCTGTTTACACCAAATTCTGACTGCCATCTGAATGTCTCAACAGAAATTGAGATTCATTAGACCAGGCATTTTTCCAGTCTTAAACTGTCCAATTTTGTTGAGCTCTTGCAAATTGTAGAACCTCTTCTCCTATTTGTATTGGAGATAATCAGGTAGCCAGTGGGGTTTTCTGCTGTTGCATCCGCCTCAGAGGTTGTGCGTGTTGTGGCTTCACACATGCTTTGCTGCATACCTCGGTTGTAATGAGTGATTATTTCAGTCAAAGTTGCTCTTCTATCAGCTTGAATCAGTCGACCCATTCTCCTCTGACCTCTAGAATCAACAAGGCATTTTCGCCCCCAGGACTGCCACATTCTGGATGTTTTTCCCTTTTCACACCATTCATTGTAAACCCTAGAAATAGTTATGCGTGAAAATCCCAGTAACTGAGCTGATTGTGAAATACTCAGAGTGGCCCATCTGGCACCAACAACCATGCCATGCTCAGAATTGCTTAAACCACCTTTCTTCCCATTCTGACATTCAGGCCCTGTTTACACGAGAACGCTCGCGGGTGAAAGCGTAAAAATATTTTATTGGATGTGCCTTTCGTTTACACGGCGACGGCGTTTGAGGCTTAAAAGCGCAAAAAAGTGAAACCACCCTCCAGAGTGGAAATCTTAAAAACGCTCCACCGACGCGTTCTCGTGTAAGCGGTAAAAGCGCAAAAGTCTGCTTGACTGTGAAGTTTGTACGCAGGCACAAAACACAAAGCAGCTCGTATAAACAGCAGAATAAAAAGTGATGACGCAACGCCACTTTTGCGTTTTCTCTTCAGAATCGATTTCCGTGTAAACATAGCCTCAGTTTGGAGTTCAGGAGATTGTCTTGACCAGTACCACACCCCTAAATGCATTGAAGCAACTGTCATGTGATTGGTTGATTAGATAATTGCACTGAGAAATTGAACAGATGTTCCTAATAATCCATTAGGTAAGTAAGTACAGGCTTTATACATTGGTAATATGAAAAGAATATGCCATCAAAACATTCCTGGCCAAAATGTGAGTTTACTGCAGTGGCCTGCAAGAGTGTTCTGAAATGAGGCGGCAAATTTCTCAGTTGTTATTATTATTATTATTATTATTATTATTATAATATTCATATAAATAAAATGTAAATTGATGTTCCCGGTTACAGTTAATGTTGTCACGTTTTCCTAGTTATATAAACATTACATAAAAATTTATAAATAAATAAAATACACCAAATACAGTGTATTTCAACATGTAACAACTTTGTAATTAATGCTCTATTTATTAAATCCAAGTATCATATTTTTTAAAACATGTTTACATCTATTCCAAAAAAATAACTGGTATATATACATAATAATATGGTATATTTAACTTATGTTCAGCTGTTCTTTCAGTAGTCAACTCCTTTTGGATCATCAGTCATCAACTTCTGTAAACACTGGTCACCGAAACATGAAGATGTACCTTTTAATTTAAAATTTTAAAAACGTAAAAAGCTAAATACTCACTAGAAAAAAAAAAAAAAAAAACAGTCATCATTTTTTTCAGGCCATTTCAAGGTTTATTTTGAAGTAATAGTTTATAAAGCAGTGATATAGTAAGTTATTTAATTACTTTTAATTAGTCGCAGATAAGAAGCACGCACAAAAATAAGAGGTGGAATGTATACACCAATCATATCCAAACACAGCACGATGGAGGCATTGCCCCATTTCATGTGACTTTCATATTTCCTTCTCAGTAACCCCTATCAAACCACCACACGTTTTAGGGGGTCTGTTAAAACTCAAAAGGCAAGAGAGAAACGGACTCCTGCTACAACTTTACCTGTTAGTGTCACTGTTGGACAGTGTTACTTTAGAAAAAATGAGTTGAAAATGATTTAAATATGTTTTGATGTCACATTTTTGTTTTTATTTTTGTAATATGAATGATTTTATCATTGCAATTTTTAGAGGATGCTCTGCCTTCCTTGCCTCCTCCAAGGAAACACCCCTCAGTTTACAGGAATGGTATAAAAAGCATGAATTAAACAAATAAATCATTATTCATTAGATCAAAAAACCTGGCCAGCACTGATGAGAGCACTGTGACTGGATCTGAAACCTTCAGATGACATGCAGATTAGACCCACGCTTTTGTAAGTTACTGAACCAGCATTCAGAGCAGAGTGGCTCTCAGTGCGTATGACGTTATAGAAAACTAGTTGTCCAGTCTGAATAATTCATCACAGCAGAGCTTCTCCGGAAATCAGTTGCGAGTTCTTGAAAATGTATGGGTGTTTTTTATCAGGAATACGGTTGTCACTGCTATAAACTGTTGAAAAATATCATTTTCTTGCAAAGTGTAGTGCGTTAATGTGCCCCTGATGCTCAGTGGAGACTAATTTGAGACATGTTGCTACCTGTCTCAGCTCACCTCTTGTAATCATTAAGGCTAGGTATGAACAGGACCAGTGATTGTTGGAATCTGTACTCATTCATCATCTTGTTTTGTTGAAGCTTCCTTTTGTTTCACAAAGCTCACTTTGTAGCCTATTCTGGAATTCTCTATTTAAAGCACTAATAATGAAGCCTGAACTGTGAAAGGCACAGTCAATCTGCCCTTGTTTGTCATCAAGAAAGTCTTTTGGGGTAGCTGATGAAGTGGGTCATTGTTTGAACTAGTTTGATTGGTTGATGTGTGCGATACAATCGTCTGAGACCATCAGTAAACGGTGGAACTGTTTAGATGAAAAGAAGGTCATGACTTCATTACAGAACTCATTCCTTCATTCCAGTAGCAGTTATACTCTTTCATGCAACATCACAAAGTAGCATTGCAAGCTGATGCTGATCTTGGGTAGCACTGGACAATATTTTGCACTCCATTTTTTAATCTAATTATTAACTTTGTGTCACTTCCAACTGTGCAATATTACCTCTTATTTGCATATTTATGTGTATATTTGTGTTTATAGATTGTCTGTTTACAAAAGGTTGCTGATTAAATACAGTTGGTTCATTATCATTATTATCTCTATTATGTAATTAGTTTTGCTCTATTCTATTCTTATTTTGTATTTTATTGGAGCTGCTGTAACAATGGAATTTCCCCAGTGTGGGATTAATAAAATTAATCAAATCAAATTTGCATGCAGGCATAACTAAAAGGTGTTTGCTTTAGGGCAAAATAAACCATCATGACTAGTCTTGTAAGTCGAAGATTTTACTGTTTTATTTTACTGTTACTGTTAAATTTCAGTTGGAAATTATGCTGTACTGTCATTACTTGAGTCATTACTTGAGTGCTGTTATCTTATGTTTTGCTCGGTCTTATGCACAGTTTGCCACACTAATTTTTCTAAGTATATCCCATTGACTGTGAAGGCTGATGAATCTAGTGGATCTTTCTTTCACTTAAATCTCTCACATGTCTGCGGCTGTCTTTATGAACAAGTGAGGTATACTCTCAGCCATAGGAGGAGCTACCATGAACTTTGTTGAATCAGAGCACTGGTATTTTTTCTGGTTCGTCCTGTCCAAATAAGAACACAGAAAATGGTGCATATACTGTATACATATAGAGCACGGGCTGACACAGAAGAGACTGGGCTTGGATTGTTCCAGGTTTGTTAATTTCCTATAGGTCACTAATCTTGCAGGATTGAGATAAGAAGTCATGAGACATGAGCTAGACTTTGCTCACTTCATGCGTGACCAGGGTTCTCATTATGTCCATATCTGAAGCATTATTTGAGGGGTTGATTAGTTTTCTGTATGCCTGGCTCAGGCATATGTTCTCTCAGGCCTGTACTAAGTGCACCTTAGTGGTTAACACTGAATTCAACAGATAATTGTCAAGACCAAGTGTCCCCATTCCACCCCACCAAGTTCATCTGTCATGTGTCAGGGAGTTTGAGCCTGCCAAAAGAGCAGATTGAGGAACAGAACAGGAGCAGATCAAAGGTGTTGAAGTGGAAGAGAGAGGGTGGTTTCGCTCAAATGGCAGGTCCAGTGAAGAAAAGAAAAAAAAGAGAAAAGAGGTGGACCTGCACATGGGCACGGTTGAAACGCTGTCCATTTCAAATGGCTCTAGGGGTTCTGGAGCAGGGCCAGACAGGGAGAGCCGTGATTGCATTCATTGCGTCGTCTGCTGATGACACATTGCTCCTCTGACTCACACCCCCTCCCTTCCTTTCCTTTCCTCTCCCCTCCCCTCCCTGCCTCAGGATGTGGTATGGTAGGTGCCTGTTACATGATGTGGAGCATTCTTGACTCTCAATGAGTCTACAGGATAGCGGCAAAGCCACACAACTTTCGCATCAAAACAAAAAGTGATCCTGCTGCAAGTATCCCTGTTCCTCTGTCCCAGAGGCATCCAGCGTTCGAGCAGGAATGGATATGACCTGAATAGGAAGCAGCTCAGAGAAGCTTTCTCACTATTCGATTTCAGGACACTTCAAATTACACACTATCCCCGTGACAGCCTGTGCATGCTGCAGCGAGCAGCAGATGTTCCTGGGCGAAACTCTGTAGTGGCAGAGCGTTGTGCTGGGAGGTCTTCCCGGGACTCTTGCGCTGGGTGCCTACTTCTTTTGGAATCCAGGCATTTCTCCTCAATCTCTTTTTTAAGACAGCTCAGAGCACTCTGGGGTCATGACTTTAGGACAATGTCTGATTCCAGCTTATGGACGATGCTCTCCAACTTTTCTATGCCTCACTTTATCAGTGGAACAAGTCTACGGCGCTCCAAAAGGTAATCAAGTTCAGATTGATTGTGTGTAGCCACTTTACAGTTTTGTGGGTTTGTGTTCATAAGTCTTAGAACTTGATCAAGTATTAAGTTAGTTGAGATTATAGACAAAAATATATGGTAATGCAGGTGCTGTGTTTTCTATTGTGTTAAATTTCCTTTGTGAATTCTGAACTGGAAAACCGCTTGATTGTAATCAGGATGTTTTGTTCGGTGCATGCGGCAGGCACAAAAGATGTTTACATACACGAGTAATTACCATGCATTTGTCTAAATATGAATGTGAATGTGAGGAAAATGAATTGTTCTTTAAATCCTCTTGAGCTTTGCTGGCTGCCTCCGTGTTATTTGGCGGATACAGTCGTGTAGACTGCTTTTGCAGTTATGCTGAAATTGCGCTGTATCCTTTTCACCTCTAATGTGACAAGACCAAGCCTTCGCCAAAAGGCCAACCAGCCATAGATATCTCTGCTATCAAGCATTCATGCGCATTTCTGTTTTCCTTCTTGCACACATTTTAATCCTGGGAATGACCCATTTTACCATTGATGATACAGAGGATCCGATTCAGCGTCCTCAGGATGAGTAAATCTGACTGAATCTGTCATTTGTTTGAAGTGAGTTAGTTGTGGAAAACATGTAAGGAAGACAGGATTGCGCATTGTGCTTTCTTCACAGTGCTGTTTATTGATTTGTACTGGGTGGAGGGTTACGTAATCTGTCTTTGTGTAATAACTGTGATAATAACACTCTCAACTATGAAACCAAGAACAAGTCTTTCCTCATGTCTTAGTAAAATTATACAATAACTAAAAGTTATGTTGTGTATTTCTTCTTAATTCATAAAACTGACCTTGATTAGGCTCTTAGTTCCTCAAATATGTCCTTGAATTAAATCATGTTTTTAAATTACAGAATGTTTTTTTTGTTTGTTTTTTCTGACTATTTTTGACATCCTGAGTCTTCTGACATGTTGGCCATGAAGTTTGTTAATATGATATAAATTAGTGACACTTGCAAAGTAATGCAGGTATTATATATTTATTTTGTTTCATTTTTGTATTGAATGGCATTGGCAGATACTGTGAAGATTGTACTTCAGGGCGATGTTAAGAAGTGAAGTTACTGGATGTTTCTCTAGTGCTTTATAAATTGGGTATCATATAATTCGCATTTTTTAGCATTAGCACTGAAATGAACTCCAAGTATTACTTTTATGATTTGGTAGGAAGTAGAGTCAGGAATGGAGAAAACAAAATGCAGAAAAAAAAGATATGACTGGATTCAAACGATACAATCCCAGGATTACTACTGCTGAAGCATGTGTAAAGCACATGCACCAACCACATTGTCATATCATTTAACAGAGACTCTGTATGCAATGAACAATGATGGATTTAACTCTTTGTAAATTAAACAAAGAACTCACTAGAGGACAAGCCAAGACCATTAAAGAGACAACTTCACAATTGGCTAATAGCATAACATTGAATGATATTTAGATTCAGTCATTACATTGCTTATATTCATTTATGTGTGGGTTTCTTCCAGATGTAGCATGAGTTATTGAATTGTCATCATAGTTACAGTAAGAAGTATTGAGCTGAGCACTGTTCATTTCTAATCTGCCTGTGTGTAAGAGCTGTATAAATAGCAAAATCTGATCCTCTTTAACTGAGCGCTCATGAACCAGATATTATACTGAACCATGCCTCACATTTAAAGGGGTCTTTTCTTCCTCTATTAAAAGTTCTAATTAAAAGTAACTTCACAGCTCAAAATTGTTTCATGGGTCCAATACACCATTTATTGCAAAAACAGTTTTTATGTGATATCTTACATGAGATCACAAAAGTGTCTTCAAATGTTTACTGCAAATATCCAAAGTTACATAATTGTACATATCTGAAGTCTAAGGGTCAGATTAAATGTGAAAAAATGATCATGTAAAACTAAACTGCAACTGTATTTGATGCAAGAAACCTTTAGGAGAAACTATAAAAACAAAATAGTACACAAATGTATAATATGACCCCTTTAAAGTGCTTTATTGCCATTTTTCTTACTTTGACATTTTTTGCGTCATATAGAGTCATAGAGTCATCTGATGCTCCACCTGCAGTAAAATTATTTAAATGGTTTTGGATTTTCTAGCATACAGTATAGCCAAATATCATATTATTCAAAGACATCATGGTTTGTAGTAATTTTTTCGATGTGTTATTATGAATCATATTTGTCTGCACTGGTAGGTCTTGCTTGAATACTTGTGATTGTTGCTTAACTTATCTTAGTTCACTAAAATCTGGAAAGCGTTTCTTGTTTTCCTAAAATCATGCCAATGTGCTCACCTATCTAACTCAGAGAGAAACACTCAACTTTCTTAACCTTCATTCCCATAATAAGCTGTGGCAAACACTTATTTCTCATGGCCTTTTCTTTAATACCGTATTCATGCTTTCAAGTGAGATAGGATAAGTTATGAATCATAGAGATGGCTAAAGTCATAGTTCACTTCCAATGTATGCAAAATAGAAGCCTGAATATTGTGTTAAATGCATACTTTTTGGCTCCTCAAAAAATATTGAAAGTGAGTATGATGGAGTTTTAATTTCTGGGTGAACTATTCCTTTAACATCCACCATGAATGTGATAGATTCACTGACAGTTGCTCTTCACAGTCTCTTTGCTGAGGTGTTGATCACAAGGGCTTTGCAATGTCATCAGTGATGTCTGCCAGGCTGCCATCTAGACACCAGCTTTGGGTTCAATGACTAGAGAAGAGGCCAGAGTCACATGTTCAATTCCCCTCTAGGATTTCACCCTGTCCTCCACTACTGTGCTGCTAAAGAATCACTATTCCAATTGCCCTTACTTGGGGTTAGGGATTTTTTGCATAGATATGTGCCATATGTTTTATTATGATTAAGCTATCAAAATTAGTTTTCAGTGGAGCAGGTGAAAAATAAAATTATACAGCAGTCAGAATATCATAAAGACTTGAGGTTATGCTCTTTTGACATATGAAGACTTGCAGATGCAAAAGCCTCTAAGTCTGTCTAAAGTGTTTGTTTAATATTAACATTTTTATCAGGCTTGTATGTATAGGTTTCTACCTAAGTACCGGCATTTCTGAATGGGCTGAGTCTGGGATTTAGTGAGATTGAAGTGAAAGTATTTGATGAATGTATACAATGTGTGGATAGCCTTTATTCAATGTTATCTCATTTTTAACAGAGGTGGTTTTGGAGGCTTTTGTATGTAAAGACAATAAGTAATCAGTTACCAATGATCAGTAGTCTCCCTTAGCAAATTTGTGTATTTTCTTGCCAGATGTATTTTGTGTACTTGTTTATGTGGTTCTGGTAAACTCAATGTTATGGGGACACAATGTCCCCTCAAAGATGGCAATATCCAAAATCCTTGACCTTGTGGGGACATTTTTTGTCCCCATTAGGAAGACAGCTGTGATGTTGTTGTGTTTTTTTTTTTTTTTTTTTTAATATCTAAAAATGCAGTTTTCTGTGATGGGTAGTAGGTTTATTTTTTGGGATAGAATTACACAGCTTGTACAGTATAAAAATCATTGCAATGTCACCCACACCAAAACACAATGGTTTTGCATAAATGGCCTATAGGCTGTGACATGTTTTAGCTTCAAAACTAAGAATTTCACCAAAATATGAAAACTTTTTGGCACTGTTTGTTTTGTAGGGTACCTACAATATTCTAAGATTAGAGTAAACACTGAATGGTTGTGATACATGACAACCAGCCAAAGTGCAAATGCAGATTTGAATTTAGCAGTTGATCACGTGACTCACTGAATGTTCTAATCACATTATCAAAAGTAAAAATATTACTTATTGTCTTTTGGAAGCTGCATTCAAATCCATTTGGCTCAAAAACCTGAGGGGGCGCATGTTTGAATGGGCCCCTGATGCATGAATTTGCCCCTGGCATAGAGTGTGGATGTGAAATGCTGTTAAATAATCCACTAAGATCATGTACAGGAGGAGAGCTAGTTTAATTTTTGTGATCTTATTTTTTCTTGGCATGTTCACAGAGCAGTGTTCAAAGGAAACTATTGCTATTTACCAATGCAAGTTCTAATATAAAATCAGTTATCTATAATGGTACATCTGTCGTTATTTACATTTGCTACAGCGATACTTTATGTAATGACGGATGCACAGATAAAGTATTAATGCCTCTCAAATAGTCATGCTGTTGTCATTTTCTGTAACACAGTGGTCTGTTCACAAAACACATTTTCTTTGGTTTGTTTTTCTAGCTGCAGAACAAGCAACAGAAAAAGTCTAATAGGGAGTGGACAGTCATCAGCCCTTCCTCGACCTCACTCACCTCTGTCATCACACACAGGTAATTGGTTCAGTGTGTTTCTCTGTTTGTGTATGTACACAGATACTTATGGTTTACATGTCCGCTAGAGTGACCCTTGGATTTTATTTCACAGTATAGTCCTGCCTATAGTAAAATATCATTGATCCACAAAACCACAAATATAATTAATACAGATTTATATTAAACATCAACCCTTTGATTGGCTCCTTTCTTGGAAATGTGGTGCTTCACACTTTATTAGGGCAAAATATAATACCTATATTACAGAGAGTTGTCTTTCGTACCACGGCCAGGTCTTCAAAACCTGATGTGTCTGAGCAGCAGTCTTTTGTCTAATTCATGAGCTGTCCGCTAGATCTGCGTCTTACTGATTCTGCCGACTGTGCACACACTGCCCCTGTGCTCTATTGGAAACCTTTAAAGAGCATTCAGCATTACTGTTGATTTAATTACAGTGTATTAATCTGATTAAATGTCACTTAAGTTTTATAGCCTTGAAATCTAGAGGCAGTCAACTGGCTCATAGCAGCATGTGCTCTCAGATGCCATTTAGAATAGCATTTATGGATTTGAGTTCTGAATTATACAATGATAAAGTTTAATACATGTATAAGTTGATTTACAATACTGTTCAAAATTTGGTGGACTTGAAAGAAGTTTCTTCACCAAAGCATTTTGTGAAATATTATTGAACATACAGTGCTGGTCAGAATTATGATTTTCAGAAATGTCAGAAATGTTTTTCTCCAAAACACGCTGGGAACAACTATTTGTCCCCTTTTATTAAATACTTTTTGCAGCCTTGTTTTTCCAAGATAACAACTCTGAGTCTTCCCATATAATGCCTGAAGAGTTTGGATAACACCTGACAAGAGATCAGAAACCATTCTTCCATACAGAATCTCTTCAGATCCTTCAGATTCCCAGATCCATGTTGGTGCTTCTTCTCTTCAGTTCAGTCCACTCATTTTCTATAGGGTTCAGGTCTGGAACTGGGATGGCCGTTGCAGATACTTGCTTTTGTGCTAAGTGACCCATTTTTGTTTTGATTTTGATGTTTGTTTTTGGATCACTGTCCTTTTGAAAGATCCAAACATGGCCCGTTATAAGATTTCTAGCATAGCTGTCAGGTTTTGATTTTTATATCAGTTGGTATTTGATCGAAATCCATGATGCCATGTATCTGAACAAGATGTCCAGAATGTCTGGCAGAAGATTAATACATTTAATGCAGGCCCACAGCATTAAAGATACAGCAGAGCATTTCATTTTACACATGGGTTACTTTTTATCCCTGTGTGCATCAACCTCTTAAGTGTTTGCTGCCAAAAATGCAATTTCTTTTTTAATTAATCTATGGGTTTGGTTCAAAAACTGACAGCCTATGCTAAAAATCTTATAACGAAGAGAAGAAGAAGCGCCTACATGGATCTGGGAATCTGAAGGATCTGGAGAGATTCTGTATGGAGGAATGGTCTCTGATCTCTTGTCAGTTGTTCTCTCAAACTCATCAGGCATTATTTGAGAAGACTGCTATCTTGGAAAACACACACGCACACACACACACACACACACACACACACACACACACACACACACACACACACACACACACACACACACACACACAGTTTCAAATCTTTACTTAAATGAAAGGTTGGATTTTTTTTTTAATTAAATACAATATCAAAATGATTAACAATGCAGATGTATGTTTTTGTTTTGCAACCATCTTTGATCATATTTACCAAGGTGGCAAATAATTCGGACCAGCACTGTATTTAAAAATGTAATTTTATTCCTGTGATTGCGAAGCTGAATTTTCAGCATCATTACTCCAGTCTTTAGTGGCACATGATATTCCGAAAATCATTCTAATTTGTTGATTTGGTGCTCAATAAACATTTCTTATTATTTTCCCATTATTGAAAATGTTTGTGCTGCTTATTATTTTTGTTGGAAACAGTATTAATCTTTTTTTTTCTTCCAAAAAATATTTTATGAATAGAAAGTAGTAATACATTTTGTGAAAATCTTTACTTTTTATATTAATCATTTTAATTGGAAGCGCTTACAATAATGTTCATTAGTTAACATGAACTAATAATGCACTTATGCAAAACTGAAAATAATAATAATAATGCAAACTGCACATTTACAGCATTTATTAATCTTTGTTCATATTAATTTCAACATTTACTAATACATTATTAAAATCAAGAGATGTATTTGTTAATATTCAGTTAATGCACTGTGAACTAACATGAACAAACAACGAACTGCTATATTTTTACTTAACAAAGATGAACAAATACAGTCATAAATCAATTGTTCATGATTAGTTCTTGTTAGCTAATACATTAATGTTAACAAATTAACCTTATTGTAAAGTGTTATCAATATAAAATGTATTTCTTGCAAAAGATGTTCCGTATAACACACACGCACGCACGCGCGCACACACACACACACACACACACACACACACACACACACACACACACACACACACACACACACACACATATATATATATATATATATATATATCCTTTGTGTGTTATGAATTGTATTTTATATATTATTCACTATATCAGTCATTAACTTGGCATCAGATGGTTGAAAACCCAGTTAATTATTCGTTTATTTCCATTATTTTCAAATAATGTGTCTCTGTTTATCAGTTGGGTGTGGAATATCATAAGTAAATAAGTCACTACTAAATGAGCACGCAACCATCAGGCAAAACTCAGGGGCCTTTCTTTATAAACACCGATTGGGGCCACAGACATGGCTGTTAATTAACTATTATTAACTACTTCCCTTATTCAATCAGGTTATTTATATGTAATTATTACAGGGCAAAAAGCTGTTTTGCTCGAATGGCCATGATTTTGGGATGTCACAGACCATTAAATGTGGCCATATTGCCAAAAGCAATCCCCTAGAAACAGTGGGGTTCAGCTAATAAGAGTGAACACATGGTGACAATGGTGTGGGGCATTTCTGGCCTGTCTCTTGGTTTATCTCACCCTTCTTTTGTTTGTTATTTCTGTTGTCAAAAAGGCATCATAAAAATATGGTTAAAACTGTGGGTTTTTTTGTGACAAACTAAAATGTATGTACTGAATATGTTCCCTATCACCTTCAGAGAAGAAAAATGGTGGAACTGGATCGGTCATAATTGGTACTGCAGAAGATGGATGTCAATAATTTTGTTATACGATTCAATGCTGAGTGGAGAGTATTGTTGGCACAGTAGAAAAAATGATTTTGTTTTGTTTTTTAGGCACCAGTCCACAAGACAGCCCTAGAAACTTCTCCCCTAGTGCTTCAGCTCATTTTTCCTTCACACGCAGGTAATGACATGGAAACAGATATGAATGATATTTATATGGGACACCTCAGTTTTCTATATTCCAATCTTACCCACGAATTTACCTTAATGGAAAATAAATAAATAAATAAATGGAGGGGCCCCAAGTCATATTTAGGGACAAGATTATCATAAGAGACTTGGACTGGGCTCTTTTGACTCAGGAAGCAAACACCCACAACACCTTAGGATATTATGGTGGTTTGATTACCAGAAAATACAAAATGTTGAAAGATGAACGTACTGTAATAAACCAGTTCTTAAAATACATAATCTGAGAGATAAATGGCTGTATTATTAGAATATGTGGTCCAGATATGTCAGGAATATCAGGATATCAGTACAGTGTTCAGAGTAAACAATGATCTCTGATGTGAGGAGTGTGTGGCTGATAAAAGCTTCTGGTTTCTGCTTTTGAAAACCTCAGGAGCTGACAAGACTTTCAGTGTGTTTTCTACTAATTTTAGATGGAAACAAATTTAAAACCGTGGTTCAGAAGTTCAGATTTAAACCTGTCAACTCAAACTCAGTTTGATCAGACAGGATGGGGTGAAAAATGTGTCTTTTGTTTCTAAATTTCTTTAACTTTCTTTTTTACAGTACTCCAATTACTATTATTTATTTATGTATTTATTTATTATTATTTTTTCTACTATTTATAATCCTCTAGTCATGGACTAAGAGCAGACAGGTAATTCAAACTAAGTTTATTGAGCAAATCTCATGATACCTGTCATAAACATGTTCAGGTCAGATTGAAGCTTTTTTTCACACAATGAAGCTTTTTTTAAGACCATAACAAAAATTCCAATGTGACATTAGACATCCATACATAATTACTACTTGTTATTTCTTCTTATTGTGGGGTGAAATGTGACCTGGATATACGATTCATGAGATTCACTCTATTATACTTGTTGTACATTTGTCCCAGAAATCAACCATAATGCATCACAAAGTTTCCCATGTACATAACTGTCCACTGTGGATATTGACATTAAGTGCCTGCATGACCATTTTGGGATTTTTCTGTATTTACTCTACCCATTTATTGTCTCCTGCCATGCAGTGTTTGTGGCATTGTCTTCCTGTTATTATCATCAGACCATTCAATCAGCCAGGCTCTTTGGAAATTGCACACAGAACTCTCTCTCAAAATGATAGCAGCCCTAGCTCATCGATTACACTCTCACTGTCTTTCATTTGATCTACTTTGAAAATAAATGACTCACTCAGCATTTTCCTTTTATCAACTAGTGTAACACTCACCTCTCATGTCTTGAAGCCAATGCAATCTAGTATATGCAATTTACTGATGATGATTCTATACAGCATTTGTAATTACTTGAGGACTGAAGGATTGTCTGTGTTTGTAGAACTGATGGGCGACGCTGGTCCTTGGCATCGCTTCCCTCCTCTGGCTATGGAACAAACACACCCAGCTCCACCGTCTCTGTAAGTACTGCATGTTTTTCAGATGGTAGAAGTATGTGTGTGCATTCACTGGCAGCGTTTTGAAGCAACAAAGTGTATATATATATATATATATATTAGGGCTGTCAGTTTAACGCGTTATTAACGGCGTTAACGCAAACCCATTTTAACGGCGTTCATTTTTTTATCGCGCGATGAACGGTCTTTTTGTCCTAACAAACTTTGTAGTTTTTTCACATGCTTTTGCAACAGGACGGCATGCGTCCTGATCCATTTCGGCGTCTCGCGCTCGTCATCCACTCAAAGCCGGCTTGCAAGCCCAAACGAGTGTGTGCGTTGTGCCTGTTGTTTTGTTTCCGGTCTAGCTTTCGCTTGCGCTTTGAAAGTCATTGAAATGAATGGGTTTCAGATCGCAGCGCGAGGACGTTTTGTGCCGCACACAATCGTTTCGGCTTGTGAGCCGGCCAAATAGTAACGTTTTGAGTGGATGACGAAGCGTGAGATGCCGAAATGGATGCCAATAAGATTCTGAATGGAAAGTTTACTTTTAAAAAGATGCCAAATTGTCCCATTGACAAGACCAAGTGATCTGTGTGTTTTGTCGTTGTGAACTGAGGAGCTATCATCATTGCAGCACGTTCTGTCTGATACACCACTTGATGATGGCCAAGCAAACACACACACACACAGATGATGCGAATTCTCCACCCCCTCGCCAATATCAGGACCTCGTCAGTATTTCTTTCACCCTTTTATTGATAGACAGTGTTACATTGTGTGAGAGATTATTTGTATATGTTAGTGTGAAATTGAACACTATTCCAATGTTATTTTCAATAATAAAAAAAACCATTTGCACTAAACAAGCCAATCCACTTTTCCATGTAGATAAGAGCATTAAAATGAGAAAAAACAATGTAACAAAAAGAAATCAAAAGACATTTAGAAATAGATAAAAATGTGCGATTAATCGCGAGTTAACTGACATTAATGCGATTAATCGCGATTAAATATTTGAATCGTTTGACAGCACTAATATATATATATATATATATATATATATATATACACTCACCGGCCACTTTATTAGGTACCCATGCTAGTAACAGGTTGGACACCCTGTTGCCTTCAGAACTGCCTCAATTCTTCGTGGCATAGATTCAACAAGGTGCTGGAAGCATTCCTCAGGGAGTTTGGTCCATATTGACATGATGGCATCACATAGTTGCCGCAGATTTGTCGGCTGCACATCCATGATGCGAATCTCCCGTTCCACCACATCCCAAAGATGCTCTATTGGATTGAGATCTGGTGACCGTGGAGGCCATTTGAGTACAACGAACTCATTGTCATGTTCAAGAAACCAGTCTGAGATGATTCCAGCTTTATGACATGGCGCATTATCCTGCTGAAAGTAGCCATCAGAAGTTGGGTACATTGTGGTCATAAAGGGATGGACATGGTCAGCAACAATACTCAGGTAGGCTGTGGCGTTGCAACAATGCTCAATTGGTACCAAGGGGCCCAAAGAGTGCCAAGAAAATATTCCCCACACCATGACACCACCACCACCAGCCTGAACCGTTGATACAAGGCAGGATGGATCCATGCTTTCATGTTGTAGACGCCAAATTCTGACCCTACCATCCGAATGTCGCAGCAAAAATCGAGACTCATCAGACCAGGCAACGTTTTTCCAATCTTCTATTGTCCAATTTCGATGAGCTTGTGCAAATTGTAGCCTCAGTTTCCTGTTCTTAGCTGAAAGGAGTGGCACCCGGTGTGGTCTTCTGCTGCTGTAGCCCATCTGCCTCAAAGTTCGACGTACTGTGCGTTCAGAGATGCTCTTCTGCCCACCTTGGTTGTAACGGGTGGTTATTTGAGTCACTGTTGCATCTTCTATCAGCTCAAACCAGTCTGGCCATTCTCCTCTGACCTCTGGCATCAACAAGGCATTTCCGCCCACAGAACTGCCGCTCACTGGATGTTTTTTTTTTTCTTTTCGGACCATTCTCTGTAAACCCTAGAGATGGTTGTGCGTGAAAATCCCAGTAGATTAGCAGTTTCTGAAATACTCAGACCAGCCCTACTGGCACCAACAATCATGCCACGTTCAAAGTCACTCAAATCACCTTTCTTCCCCATACTGATGCTCGGTTTGAACTGCAGGAGATTGTCTTGACCATGTCTACATGCCTAAATGCACTGAGTTGCCGCCATGTGATTGGCTGCTTAGAAATTAAGTGTTAATGAGCAGTTGGACAGGTGTACCTAATAAAGTGGCCGGTGAGTGTATATATATATATATATATATATATATATATATATATATATATAAGAAAGTTTTTGCTTGACAAAAATGCCATCTCAGTGTGGAACTGAATGCCAAAACAGAGAGAAAACGATGTTGTCACATGAAAATGTATTGAGTGTTGACAAGGCGTAAAGTGTGTGTGTGTGTGTATATATTAGGTCTGCCCCTTAATAGTCCACCAACCGTAGAAAAAAAAAACTGGTGAATTGGAGAACTGGAGATTGTTATCGGCAGAGAATCCAAACTTTCGTATATCATTCATCGACCTCAAATATTGCTTATCACTTGAAACATGTAAACATGACACGCACCGGTTCGTATCTCTCAAGGAGGAGCGGGAATTTTCTTAGTAATGTTAAAACGCAATCAACTGATCACTTGTTTAGCGTTCATGTAAACACTACATTCAGATTGAATTCAGTTAGATTGAAACTAAAGGTGTACATATAAACAATGCATGGCAACTACAGAAAGCAAAAGCTGAATCCCGGACATGATAGCCGGACATGTACGGGAAAAAGAGAATGGTAAACCCCTACTACTCAGCTTTCTCCACAGAGCAAGAGCCTGCTAGCTTAGCTTCCAGAAATAGATGGCTGACACTGTGTACATTCTGTGAGTGAGATTCCACCCTGAGATCCACCCGCCCCCTTATGGGCGGGGTCTGAGGACATGCAGAATCAGCCCCTACTACTGACTGTAGTCTTTAGCCTCTGGCCAAAAAAAACGTCCGAATATTGCAAAATGACAATTTTCGCGTCATCAGAGGATTTTTTCAGACAAAAAAAAATAAATAAAATAATAATAATAATTTCTCATCTCGAGGGATATGGAAAGCATGGTATTTCGAAAAATACTACAGGTTTTCTACTAATGCCAAGCTAAATGCTAAATTCTGAAGTATCCCTTTACTTAAAGAACTGTTATTTTTGGTCATACAGATAAATAGTTATGCAAACTATAAAGGGACTACTTTTTTCTAAACTCACAATAACAACAAAACGTTGTGCTTTTGTAAAATAATTGTGCTTTCTGTTGATTTCGAGTCAATTCGCGCATCACATAAAATGAACCGAAATTCAGCGTATAGTTCTGTATTCAGCGTATACAGCGTATGCTTGAAATGTCTTCATTTGAATGAGCAGATTCGAACTTGGAAAATAAATATTTCTCAGATTGTGTAATAATGTGCATGCCACCACTGCGGAGATGACGAGTCAGCATTGTGACTTAATCTCTTTTGCCGTAATACAAAAAACATTAACAGTTTTTTTTTGTTTGTTTGTTTTTTGTTTTTTTTTTCATGACAAATTCATAATTATTATGTTTGCCATTACGCTGTGGCAAACTGTATGAGAGCTGATTAGGTTATGTATTTTATTAAGGCAATTATGGCAGCATTATTAGATTTATGGCTTATTAATATACAGTAAACGCCCAATTAGTCAAATAATTCCCTAAATGAACGACTACTAGTTGGCTAGAAAAATCTTTAGTTGAAGGGATATTTATAAAAATTGAGGGTGTAACATAATAGTACATGTCATTCGTCCTGAACGCACATTGCTGTTTCGGTGCATGCAGTCGCACGAGGAATACATACATTCAGTCACGGGTGATCCACACTCCAGTTCAGAAGGGGCGCGCATGGCAATGCAACACTGATATGTTTACATCTCTAAACTCAGCGTTTCAACGGTGGAAAGATATCAGTAAAACCCAAGGGGGTAATCCATCGACCGGAAGTTGAAGCCTCGCGGGAGTTACATCTTGTAGCAGAACTTCACTTGCGTTAGCATTCCCATTTACTCCCATTCATTTTGGTGTCACTTTGACAGCGAATAACTTTACATCTGAGGCGTTTGAAGACCCCATTTGTCCTTTTTTTTTTTTTAAAGAAACACAACAATGTATAAAATACTCCATTACCTTGTAGCTTATGTTATGGCCCCGTTAGAAGCAGTTTTAGTGAAAAGTAGGCTAGCGATTGCATCATACCACAGACTCTTGTCGCACAGTAGAGATGTACCGTATGGACAGGAGGAGAAGCTCGCATGACCTGGTGATTTTGGAAGGTTAATTATTCAGATTTCTCATGCCACAGCTCTAGAAGACAGACGGGTCGCTCTCGTCACATCTACGTAGTCAAGCTCTGTTTGACGCCGCCTTCACACTGGCAGTTGAAATCAGCTCCGTAATACGCAATACGTTCCCAACGGACGTCGTACTACACAGTGAAAAGCGTCGGACGCGGGTAGAAAAAATGGTGGAGAGAAAGGTTGATTCTGTCAGTTCTGTATGATCTCTCTGATGAGAATTATATTAGACATATTAATAGGAAGGCTGCTGCGTGAGGAAAGCTGCTGAGGACGTTGACATGTCAGGTTGGCTAAAAACTGATATGGTGGTCAATAGTTTAATGTCTGCCTACAATTTAATTGTATTAACTGCCCCCCTAATAACGTTAGAAAGTCATGAAAATAAAAAAATAACATGACAACTTCTCGTTATAAAATGATTATTTATATTATTAAAGTTAATAATTCAGGTTTGTTTATCAGTACCATAGCAACGCTCAACTTCCGCTGGAATTGTCGGATAGGAACCGTCCATATCTTTCGCAAGAGTTCAAATTTTTGAACGCATCCGGATGACCAACGGACACGATTTTCTTCGCACCGCACTCGGTCGGACCCGTTTCGGACCCACTCGCATGCGGTCTGCGAATCTCCATAGGAAATGAATGACTTCCGGTCGTTTCGCAGCCGCATCGGAGCTGATTTCAACTGCCAGTGTGAACGGCGCCAGTCTGCCGCGTCAGGGGACGGAAGTGCTAAAAAATCGTCATAAACGGGCTTCAGCTCGTCTCAATGGAGTTCCAATGAGATCGCTCTGTCCATTTCTTTTACCGTCTGGTAAAACCACTTGAGAATAATATCTTATGTAGCATTACATTTACCTCAGGCATTTAATGTCGATAGCAGATTTGTTCGCTGAAAAAATTTACTCTAGAGACAAGCATTTCGGTATATGCACTATTCATTAAATTGACTTAACCTGTTAGTAATGTATTGATTACTTAATGTATATTTAAAAAAATAGTAGTTTATGCAAAACATGCCTTATGTGCAATTTTTTTTTTGAAAAAAAGGCCTTTCTTTTTTCAAAAGGCCTTTTTTTTTATTTGAGTATTGATTATTAAAATAAAAAAATAGTGACTGATTTAAATATAAAATATAATGTATGTATATGTATGTATATTTGTGTGTGTGTGTGTGTGTGTGTGTGTGTGTGTGTGTGTGTGTGTGTGTGTGTGTGTGTGTGTGTGTGTGTGTGCGTGTGTGTGTGTGTGTGTGTGTGTGTGTGTGTGTGTGTGTGTGTGTGTGCGTGTGTAATCAGTTCACTTCGGTTTTGAACAGAGCTAATATCACATAGCCATTGTCAGGATCTCCAACTAGCAACTAAAATAGTTGCCAGCTTGTTTTATACAATAAATACCACCCTCTTTGTATGCTGTCATTATTGCAAGCTTCATATGCTTTGAAGCTTTTCTTTGTGTCTGTGTCCTTGCACTAACATTACTGTATATGCACAACTGAAATGATACTTGGCTGAGACTGTCTGCCATGGACAACAGATGCTGCCATGACTTTGTCTCCGTCTGATTCACGTGCCTCTGAGCAGTGCCAGATTTGTTTGCTGGTAAATATGTCCCTGAAAACTGTGCCAGACTGCCCATCCACTCACTCACTCTCTGGTTGTTTAGTGACACAGTTGCTGTAGCTGCCCATCGTTACAGGAGATGGCAAGTGAGATTCTGTGGACACCAGCCAACTAATGTTCAGTTTACGGAAAATGTGTACCTCTATACTTGCAAATACATGTATTTAAAAATGCATAAAAAAATGATTCTCACAAAAATATAAGGCAGCACAGCCATTTTCAGTAATGATAATAAGAAATGTATGTTGCACCAATCAGCATATTCCAATGATCTTGTGACACTTAAGATTAAAGTCATGGACACTGAAAATTCATCTTGCCATCAGAAGAATAAATTATATTTTAAAAAGAGAATGAAATGGAAAGCAGGTTTTTTTTTTAATTTGTAATAAAATTTCTCAATACGAATCAAAATAAAAAGTGCAGCCTTGTTGAGCATGAGAGACTTAGAACGGTACTGTATATTTGATTTTTAAGGTGAGCAATATTTTGGACCAGTGTGATTTCAATGTTGAGTGCAATTTAAATTAGTATTATTATTCTTCTTTTTAAATTTAGATATTTATTTAATATCAATTAAGATATGCACACTGTTGCTTCGCCCACGAGAACTACCACAATTTCGGAGGTTTCTATGTGTCTTTCATTGAAAATGACCTAGAAGACTTGTACTTTCCACATCCCATGTGAAACTGTCTCTATGACAAAGTGGCACTGCTGCCGGCACAGTTTATCAGTGGCCCACCAGGAGTTTCCTCCAATCTTCTGGGCCTGTACATATGCTTATATACATAATGAGAATTCTGCATCTGCAGCTGTACAAGTGGTTGAGTGCTGCTTTTATTTTATTTTTTTTACATTGCACAAAAAATAGAATCTCTTTCATTCCTGCAATTTTATCAGAAATCACTGGCGCACGACAGTGATTTGCCAGTGGCAGTTGAGCTTGTGTCATAGTTGTCAATTCTGGATCTAAATTCAAGATTTTCATGTTTACATGGAGGGTGTAGTTCATCCAAAAATGGATGGTATTATGATTTTCACAAATATGGAATTATATGAGGTTGAGTAAAAGATGGCATTTGCTTTATGGGTTAATTAATCACGTGTATGTATGTATGTATGTATGTGTGTGTGTGTATTTTATATATATATATATATATATATATATATATATATATATATATATATATATATATATATATATATATATATATATATATATATATATATATATATATATATATATGTATATATATGTATATATATATATATATGTATGTGTATGTATGTGTATGTATGTGTATGTATGTGTATGTATAGGTATGTATATGTATGTATATGTAGTGTATATGTATGTATATGTATGTATACAGTATGTATGTATATGTATGTATATGTATGTATATGTATGTATATGTATATATATATGAGTACCTCACTTAAATACTTGCGTGTTGACTGAGTTCTCCACTCCACAACTGTTTTTTTTAGATTGCATCATCATGAAAAAAAAAACAGGAAAATAGTAAAATCCATTGCTGTGTTTTAATTTATTTTTTTTTTTTCCATCTACATTATCCACCTAATGATGTGTAATGTAACACATCAGTGGGCATCTTATTTTGTTTCCTTTCATTTCTCTTTTTTTTTTCTTTTTTCTTTTTCAATGTATTTTCGTTTCATTTCCAGTCGTCCTGTTCATCACAGGAGAAGCTCCATCAGCTGCCTTTCCAGCCCACACCAGATGAGCTCCATTTCCTGTCCAAGCATTTCTACACAGAGAGCATTGTTGGAGACGACCACAGAAGAGTCACACCTATGCGGCCACGCTCCGCAGTCTCAGGTATGGGAGGCTTAGATTTTGTCTTTTATAATCTGATCTGCGATCTGTCTTTTTTTTTTTTCATCTTAACTCACATAACTTCTGCTGCCCTATATAGTATACATAAATTACTGCTTCTGAAAAGTATTGAAAGTAGTAATCTCTGCTTAAGAGTGTGTTACTGTTCTTCTTTTAACTTTTAGAGCTTAATTTTAAAAAAGTTAAGTATGAGATAATTTACAATCAGCTGGTAATTTTTACAAAATAAACCTTGACAGAAATATGACATGAAGCAGTGCAGTCTTCGGAAGGGCTTTATGTTGGTATGGAGATGTTGTAATATATGTCAAAGTATTTACTTAATGAAGTATTGTAATCCTCACATATATACTACTACACACTAAAAGTATGTCCGAATGTTTGCAAACTGGGACGCAACCCATCTGTCTCTTACCATATTAATATTATGGGTTTGTAAATAATTATGACATGACAGTATATTGAAAATTTTTTTCTTCAATTACATTGATAGTCCTGGAAGATCCCCATCATGCTGTGACCATGAGATTATCATGATGAATCATGTGTACAAAGAAAGATTTCCCAAGGTATGTGTAACTTACTTTCACCAATTGACCTATGGCTAACCCACGCCCCCTCCACTCACTCAGACAAACAACATTCGGAGACGGGCGCTATGGCAGCTGTCACAGGAGGCAATTGGTGATTTTTGGAGACAAAAAGATTATATATCATCTCAAAGTCACTTAAAGGGTCTTAACTATGCATTGAAGGGTTATATTAATAATTTTATTGTTGAGAAGGTCGATGAAAAGCTTCAGCTCCTGGCAAAAATGTACAGGTCAAAGTGCTAGTGTGATAAACCACATATCGTTGCCATCACCGTTTGGTGCTACAGTATTTACACAAATCATTCAGCACAACATTGTTAACATTTCTAATCTCGGTTATTTACAGATATGTTAATAAAGCTGTGGCATGATGTGCAACGCAGCTAGAAGCTGAACGTTAACGTTTTCTAATGTTAGTCTAACATGAGCCTAATTACGTGAGAGATTTTAAAGATAACGTTCAAATACGATGTTGACTTAACTAACGTAGAAGATGTAGACATTCTTGTTTAATTTATCGACATTTAGTTGGTGTAGCAATACGTAACTGAACGAAGTACATCCTAAC
>JAQIUQ010005944.1:0-64618 GCA_030378365.1 Hybognathus amarus | reverse complement strand
GTTACGTATTGCTTTTTGTTATTGAGAGGAAAGTATGTAGCACATATTTACATATTCATTTAAAGCGTCGCTCTCAGCATTGTGGACAGCGTCTCAATGTTCATTAAGAGTATATCGCTGCAAAGGCAAATGCACATATTGTGACTAAAGAGATGAGTTGTCTCGCCAGACTTCCACCAAACATCTGGATTCAAATTCCTGACCTTTAAGTAACATTTTTTGCAATGCACCATCAGCACAAAGATAAGCTGCGTCAATCCTCAATGTTTATTTGCAACTACCAAACTGAGAGAGTGACAGAGAACAGCTATCATCTTATGATGGGGAGATAAACAGCTGCTCAAACACTATTAGAGAAAAAAAAGATCAGCATGGTTTGAAAACATCTGAATACTGGATAACTAGTATCTTAGAGGGATATATATATATATATACACTCTCTTATTCTCTACATTATGTATCCAAGCATCCCATAAAATGTGATGAAACCACGTAGCTAAATTTTCTTTAAAACTAAATTAAATTATCAAATATGTCCCACTTTGTAGTCAAGTCACCATATCTTCCTTAAAAAATATAGAAGATTGTTAGAGGATTAACACTATTCGATTAGCACTTATTCGATTAGCATGAGATAGAAATAAGAAAGTTAGCCTGTACAACAAAGTTTTCTTACCTCCTCAGGGGAAAGAGGTTCTCCTGTCCAAATAGAGCTTTTGAAGGACATCATTTTGTGTGTGTGTGTGTGTGACAGGGAGTGAGTACAAGATATACACTGCAGATTGAAAGACAGATCAAATACAAAAAGAGTATAAAAAAGCTCTTCAGTCCAGCACAAAAGCTTCAGTATTACTCTTCTGACCTATTTGGCTCAAAACACTCAAGCTCTCATTTCTGTTAAGTCTACATAAGAAAAGGATAACAGGGAAACTCTAAATAAGGAATGTGTAGTCTAAACCAATGCAAACTGAACTTTCTCATCCCGTACATAAAACTACTAGAGAACTCAGAGGAAACAGAATCCGTTAGCTTATAGCACTGACATTTTTCATTTATGCACGGCTCAATAAAAGCATTGTCATAAAACGGATTGTTACTGTGGCTTGAGGTCTCACCAAAAGCACTTAAAGTTATTGTTAATAAAACATTTAACAGCGTTTCTGTGTAAAAGCACAAAGCAGCATGTAATCTGCTGAAATGTTTATTAGCAGAGAGATGGACGAAAGGAAGGAAGTCAAAATCTCTCTGGTGACATTATTGTGGTTTTCATGATGCTCCTGTAAATGTTAAACCAAATAACAGTCAACAGCCAGGAATTCAAGGCTTGTACTGACCTGCTAATACTTTGGTAGTCTTTCAATTATATCTTATTGAACTGTATTGCTTTTAGAGGATGAGACAGACTCCATAGTCTGAGAGCTTTGTTTTCTATAGTAGACCCTAAAGTTTCACAGAATACGATGGAAATAACCATTCCTCTATCCAAAACTCTAAGTAAAAATAGATAAGGCAAATAAGAAGAGGAAGGGAAAAACATTTACTCTGTAGGTTGGATGAGTTGGACTTTCCCAAGACGAAGGATGACAGGCCCCCTCAGATTTCGGATCTTCTTGACCTCGCTGTTCTTCAGCAGGGAGAAACTGCGCGCCAGATTGAAACCTGCAGATCAGACGATCCATCAATTTACCACAGGCTAATGAAGAACGGGCTGCTTTTTGACAAGTCCTACGCTGTGTATCATGTCTGCGGTGGCAGTTTTTAATTTATGTAAGGCCAAAGGAGAAATCTTAATACTGTAAGCAGAGGTGAGACCAAGTCATTGTTTTACAAGTCACAAGTAAGTCTCAAGTCTATGCATTCAAGTCCCAAGTCAAGTCCTGAGTCAAGACAGACAAGTCCAAGTCAAGTTGCAAGTCCTCGAAGTTTAAGCTTCAAGTCACAAATTACTGTCTCAAGTGTTAGTTACTAGTAAATGAAATGTATACTAATTATACCAGGAAGGCTTTTAAAATATGATATAATATAATAATATAAAATATTATCATATTTATTGAACTTAGTGGATGTTGATTGGTTGGTTGTCCGATTGGTTGAAAGTGAAGAGTGCCAATGCAGATAAAAAAAAAAAATAATAAATAAAAGTAACTGTTCATTGGGAAAATTAATCGTGATTTGCCACACATTAAGTTTCAAATATTGAGTCCCTGGTTAAATTATTTTTGTTAACGCGACAGTAATTGTCAAGCGTCATGTGACACTTTTTGGGGCTACGTGCCTGTCATTTACAAAATGTAACGTAAATCCATCCATTTCCCCCGAAAGACATGAAAGTGAGTGGCTGGTGAACAGGGAGAAGACTTTACAGACTTTACTGACTTTAAAGTTACCTATAGGCTAAAATGTGTGTTTGTTGTGGTGGAAAAATAACATGTCTCAAAATTACATTTGAAAGGTTTATTATTTCCGCTTACTTAGACATCAATGTTTTTTTCTCAAATTATAAATGGTTCGCTAGTACTTGTGTATTTAAATGCCTGATAAAGAAAAAAAAAACATTATTTGGTTGAAAACTGTCTGAACGTGTGATAATAAATGACAACTGACACGCGCTGCTGAACGCACTCTATCACGCGCTCTCTGGCTCAGTGCCAAACGTGCGAAAGCAGCGCTAATCAGCGCTGGTGCATTGCGTCAAACGATACAGTGCTTACTACAGTCAGTGATTATTACAACTCTGATCTGGGGTTTTAGAAAGTAGGTCAAGTCTTTCCAAGTCACAGGGCTCAATTCGAGTCAAGTCACGAGGTCATTGTTGTCAAAGTCTAAGTCAAGTCGCAAGTCATCTTTGAATGTCAACGTCGAAGATCGCAAGTCATCAATTTTTGGACTCAAGTCCAAGTCAAGTCTGAGTCATGCGAGCTCGAAGTCCACAACCCTGACTGTAAATATCTATATCTCAGACATAGACCGAGTCTATTCCTTAGACGGTGTTACAGGCAGTTGGATTATTAAGTGTATTAAAAGGCTGGAATGATTACAGATGGCAATGCATTTACATAATATGGGGTGGTGATGGCGCAGTGGATAAGATGCATGCCTTTGGTGTGAGAGACCCGGGTTCGAATCCACTGCGACACCAATGTGTCCTTGAGCAAGACACTAAACCCATAGATGCTCCAGAGGCATGCGACCTCTGACATATATAGCAATTGTAAGTCACTTTGGATGGCATGAATTTCCATTTTTGGCTACTTTAATGAAGGTCCATAAGCAGCAGTCTTTACCTGTGATGTTGTGTCTGGCAGCTTGAGGAAACTTCCAGTCTTCTACTTGTATGGACGGGCAGCTGACACCTGCAGAAACAGAGAAGCAGTCAAGTTGCAGCAGATCTTGTCATGCCAACTGTGAAAGGTTTCGCAAAAAATAACTTGTACAAGCAACATGAAGTGTCCTGTCAAAACTTAGTCCTGAACATGATGTGAACAAGCTGAGCCATTCAGAAGATGGTCTGAGACAGACACCACCTCACATATAAATGGGGCTAAAAATAACTTGCTTTTCTCTGGAGGAATCACTCTCTCAATCTCACCACACTTTGGCAAAGACAATGACAGGTGGTCTGCAACACTCTCAACTGATGGGCAACATATGGAAAAGATCTAAAAAGTTCATCCAATCAAACAATTTTTTTAACTTAAACTTGAACTTATGTTTAACATATAAAGAAACCTGAAAGTGGACAACTGAACTTGAACAGCAAGGATCACCATCCATTTTTATTTAAAAAAAGTAAAACTTTAGTGCAACTTTATGTAAATGTCTTTACATAAACATAATATTATGACTATGTGTTAGAGATATTCTAATACTAAATTTATCCGCCGAATACAATTTACTCAGCACATTATTCAGAATGATATCTGCCGATACTGATACTGATTTTTGTCTTTCTTAAAGGGGTGATGAACTGAGAAATCAAATTTTCCTTAAGCTTTTGACATCTAAGAGGTCATCATATTATAATGAATATCCCTGTAAGTTTCAGAACTGAAAACGTCCTTGTTAATCCAATAAAAGGTTTTATTGACACCAGGCTCAGCAAACGACTCGTTTTTCAAAGTGGTGAACTATGATGTCAAAAAGGATAAAACACCACCCCCGCAGAAGATCAACACCTACTTCAACGCCTTCAACACAGCCGCTTAGCCTTGCCCACCGAATTCACGCATTACACGAATAGCTAAATAACATAGGCCGACCTCATGATGACAAACTGGATCGAGCTACCGAGCAATCCAAAATATTGTGCAGCGCCTGGTTGTGGAAGAAGACAGTCGCTGCATAAGCTACCTCTGGATTCCAACAGGACTGCATGGTTAAACTTTATTTTTCATGACGTTCCAACTGATGAGGTAAAATATTGTCCGTCTGTTCGCTTCATTTAACTGAGGATTGTTTTGTCAACAAGAATGGATTTGTAGACCGATTAAGATTAAAGAACGGTGCTGTGCCGTCTATATTGGATCTGACAGAAATGGTGCAACACACGGACTCTGGGTCGAACATGTATGGGCGAATCATTCCGGTTGCCATTTTACAACATTGGACGTTTTCAGAACAATTTCCCAAATGTAGCAAATTTTTGCTAGGCTCAAAACTAGGGTAGAAAATAGCCTATTACTTATTCATTTTGATGTTTTTGAATGCAAAAACCAAGAGAAACGTCATAAGTTGACCTCAGACAACAATATAATACAATTTAAAAAGCCAGTTTAAGACCTCTTTAATGAAAAAAAAACCTCAAAACTAATGCTGTAAACTACAGAGAACACTCTCATTTGGTATATACTAACCATGTTTTAAAGGGATACTCCACTTTTTTGGAAATAGGCTCATTTTACCACTCCCCAGAGTTAAACGGTTGGGTTATACCGTTTTCAAATGGATTCAGACGATTTTTTGATATTTAAAAGAATATCAGTAACCAGACAGTTTCTGGTCTCATTGACTTCCATAGTAATGTTTTTCCTACTATGGAAGTCAATGAGACCAGAAACTGTCTGGTTACTTAAATTCTTCTAAATATCAGAAAATATGGCTGAATGGATTTGAAAACGGTAAAGCCCAACTGTTTAACTCTGGGAGAGTGGTAAAATTAGCCTATTTCCAAAAAAGTGGAGTATCTGTTTAAAGTCCAACTATTATAGTCAACTGCTTTGTATGTTCAGGTAGATATATATTACACAAATAAAACCTGAAATGTTTGATTACCACTCAGTTGCATATTAGGTTTATATATTACATAAACACTTGTCTCAATGAAAAATGCATTAAAATATACATAAGTAAATAAGGTAATATCTAATGATTTTTATTTTTTTTTATGGATAACTAATAAACAGTGAATATCAGATACTGTAATTCCCAGAGGTAATTCCCAGTGATCCTGGCAACTCTGGCTTGAACTACAGGTGATTCATAGGGTCAAATTGAGTTTGCTAGCAAAAAAATAAATAAATAAATAATTAATTAAATTTAACGTCGCTGTTTAAAAACATTATAATAATTATACTAATTTGAATTGTCGCATTAAAGTTGACAGCCCTAATTCAGAAAGAGACATTTTCTTCACAGTATGCAGTCTCACACACTGTTCCACCCCCTTTGATTGACAGGATATAATTGGGCCTGATCATTGACAGTTTTTAAACAATAGTGAAAATAATTGCTTCTATTAAACAATACTGATCATTAGCCAAAAATGTGTTTTTTCAAGATCCACAAACACTAAAAAGTTCAGTTTAGAACAAAGCATTTGACAAAAAAAAAACTTTTTCTCTGTGAAGAAGTGTGTCAGAGACTAGAAGAGTTTTTAATCAGCATGGTTTGATTGGCTCAAAGACACGTACATCAATCAAAGTGCATTAGCAAGTTACTGCAGGGTAGGGGACTGTCACTTCAGAAGATTCAGAGATCAGATGAGTATGAGAAACTCGGAGCAATAAAATAGAGAAGCCGCTCAGAGCCGTCTCGATCGATTCAGCTTCTAGTGGCGGAGAAGAGCAGTTGATGGGTTTTCCAACTCGTTTTCTTGCGCTGTCAAGTTACAAAGAGCTCTTTTTAAATCTACAACACCTGAATCTCTCCACAGCCAACTCAGCAGATACAGATAGGGAGAAAAATGTCTCCAACAAAAACTTATCTGTCAGATAAGAATTTAATTCATCGCATTTTCACTTTTTGAAATCAGACAGACTCGGCTAAATCCCTTTTCTTCTAGGTTCTACAAAGCCCCTCAACTTTCACAAGGCAAAAAGGCGGGATTAAGGACACGGAGATGTCAGGGAGGAGATTAGGAAAGCTGGAGGCGGCTCTCGGCTCCCGAGGCAATGATGGAAAGTTGAACGCAGGGGGAGGAGAGGTGCATTTCAAATGCATGGAGAACAGACACGTCATCAAGCATTGCAGACAGGGCTATAGAGTCTGAAGTGGAGGGAACGTTTCTGGGGTTTGGGATTTCATAGTTTCAGAGTCAGCACTCTTTTAATTTAGAGATACGTATAGCTGTAAGCTGCTTCACCGTTTCTCTTTTGAGGTTCTTCCTCAAAGTCCTTCAGCTTTCCAAGAGAATGAACTATAAAAATGCATTCATTTTAAAGAGGGTAAGAACAATTTTGGAAGGAACAAAAAACATATCACCTTTCCTGGATTCAGTCAGTTATCTGGAAAGCTCATATATGTGAGCTACTATGTCTCTATCCTTGTCCAGATTCCCTAAATGTTGTATTTGTCCCTGCTTGCATCTTGTTTATTGTATATTTTTAGGTCAGTAAAATTGGTCTTGAGAAACTCATTAAGGAAAAAGTCAGTTGGGGATTTACACAGCTGGGGTAAGCAAAGACATCCCAGGAAATCTACTATCGAAGCCCAGGGTAATTATGTGGCTGACTATGGGAAAATGTTTTTTGGGGGTTAAGTTTGTTAGCTAAGAACAATAGTGCAACACTTCGGAGCACAGACTTTCATGGTAATGAAAGGGAAATGTATATTTTAGAGCATGGGATGATTTTGATTTCATGATGACTGATGTTTAAAAGAGGTTTAGCCTTAAAAAGAAAGACAGTATAATCATTATCAATCAACAATATTTTTGCCATAAGAAGCACTAATGAATAGAGGTTTATGTGCTAATATTTCAGTAGATGTTTGCCTACATTCAGCCAGACTTGCATTATCATAATAATAAGATAAAGCAGCATTATTATATAATAAATAAAAGACTGGTGTTGACATTTCTCACTCCTGCCTGAAACCCCACAGAGACCCAGCTTGAAAAGAGCCTAACAAGCAAAAGTGCAAAAACAACATGTACTAGTATATGATGAATGATAACAAGCAAGTCCTTATATTGTTTAAACTGGAGATTCTGCCTCAAAACGAGCAGGGAATTCCAAACATTATTAGGGCCAAAACGCAGTCTTGAATTGAAACCACAAGCCAAGTAGTTTCTAAAGGGCTTCAAAACTTCTGAAACATCTTGCAAAAATTAGCTTAGTTACACTAAGGATATAAACTGACGTGAAAAGAAATGTCAAAAGTATCGATTCTGAGGGGCCTCCCTCTTACAACTCAATTCTGCTGTATGAAGGGTAAAAATGAAAAAGTCCCTAATTTCCATTACCACATTTGAGACACAGCACTGGCAGTCTAGAGAACAAGGCATGGAATCACCCTTAAAACCCTGAGCCATTTTCCACAGGTCCTTGTTCTTTCACTGAGCCTCCTCCTGCTTCTTTTATTTATTTAAGTAATACCAGACATTATAAAAGTTCTGAAAGGAAATTGTAGAAATAGGACATTGGTGCTTTGGGTTAACACAAGTTTGGCTGGGGTGGTGATGACACAGTGGATAAGACACATGCCTTTGGTGTGAGATACCCAGGTTCGAATCACTGTAAAGCCCCTTTCACACAGAGATTTCGGAAAATACACTGATAATGTGACCCGGCATTTGTCCTGGGATTGTTTGATTTCGGTTCATTCTAGACACAGTCTCAGCCCAAAGAAGTTCATATAACTGAATGTCTTGGGACGTCTTTTGACCATACGTGCAATATCCCACCTTTTAGGGTACCCTTAACGTCGGTTATATGTGGCGATCCTTGGACGTCATACAACTGACGCTTTATCTTTAAAGTCAGTTAGGTGACGGGGTAGGTTAAGGTCTAGGGGTAGAGCTTAGGATCCGATAAATTCGTCTAACTCGACGTTTAAGGGTTACCCTTAGAAAGGCGGATATTGATGTATGGTAAAAAGATCGTCCCAAGACATCAGTTCTATGACGTCTTGGGATGAGACTGCGCTGTTAATCACACTGCCAGTGATTTGTCATCACATGACACATGGCGTCAGGAATGAGACGTGTAGCAATTTTAAGTCGCTTTGGATAAAAGCATCAGCTAAATGAACAAATGTAAATGTAATGGCTAGTAGGCATACAGATACAGTGTTTAGCACGCAGCAGTAGGCCTATTCATAGAAGGTTTCCACTAAAGAGTGGATTCAGTTAGCCCAATGAAATGTCAGGCATTCAGATTCATTTGTAATATGACACAGTATATACTTCCTCTTCAAGATCCATCAACTTGCTCTTTTAAGGCGGACGTCAGTACACGGTGCGAATTCTGATGTTCGAAGATGTGTCATGTCCATGCACACTTTCCGAGTGAATTTATCCGAAAGTCGTACGGAGGCAGTGATATACGACACGATCTTACCACCTGATGAATTCCAAAGAAATCGCATGAAGTTCTGCGCCATAAACCTTATATAAAAAAAAATCTGCTTTCTCAGAGTGAGGAATCAGTGTTAACCTAATTGGTGACAATGGTTTCTTTCTATTAACAGTCTCCAACTTGGGGAGCATTTTCCCGTACAACGACGTAGTTCGCTGCTTCACTTCCATAGTACGATGCATTGTTGGAGAAATCAACTAGCTAGTCATCGACTGTTTCCTGAAACCAAATTGTCGCAAAGTATGTTTAGACCACGTTAGTTTCGCACATGGTGGAATAATAACTGCTTTTAATGAAACTGTTTGAGATCCAATTAACGCTAGATTTTTTAATATAAATTACAAACATGTAATCTGAGGACTATTTCTAATTGTTCTTAGTTATTTTGTTTCATTATCAGACTCAATATTTGGCTCGTTCTTACATAGGCTAGTAGAACACGTTCGCACATGCGTATCTTTTAAACACGCTACTTTAAATCTTTTGAAAAACTAAAAGACGTAAATTCCATTTGTATTTATTCTGAATAAAAGACACCGGTTGTACTGAATGTCAGCTTGCTTATTTTGCTCAAGATAAGGATTTATTACATCCAAATGTGATGCGATATAAAACGATGCCTCTAACCACAGGTAACCACAGGAGCTGTCGTTCAAACCACATAACTTTGCGATGCTGTTGGCGAATGTTCGTTGGAACGATGGTTTCAGGAAACACCGACTCGTTAAACTGATGCTGATAATGACGGAACTTGCGACCATAGTTGGCTAGACGATGCTTTCGGAAACGCACCAGACAATTCGACAGTTATGTCGTTATTTTGACATATGTGCGCGTGCAACAATCAAGATGCATTCGTAAATCCAGTTATATTTGCTTCTTATTAATTAAATCCAGGCAATTGGTTGATGAACATGTTATTAAAATAAAGATGCAATTTATACAAAAACGAAATTCACTTTCTAAAAAACCAACACGTAATGAAGGTCAAAATCATGTCTGGCCATGTCTCCCGATATATTGCGTATTTAATCTAGGCTACTTTTCATAATCAATATAGATATGGGAAAAACATAATAAATATGAAACTAAATGCGCTTATTATGGCAGAAAATATGCAGACTCTATTTGTACAAATTGCTGCATATTCATTCAATTTCGCACTCAAGTTGAAAGCCATTTGTTTGAACATAGTAAAACATATCTGCATATTTATCAAGTTCACTGATAATTGTGCATGCATTTATTAATCATTATGATACTAAAATCATAATAAAGTGGTGGGATTCCTTTCAATAGTCCAAATTTAATTCAATAGATAAATTCGACAAATTGGTCATTCAATAGGCTCTCCAAACTTTTATAGACATGTTTAAAAATTATTGTGAGGTCAAGGGTTCTCAGCACGGCTCGTATCTTCCTAGCACACGAACATGGCCGCGACATGCGAGCACAACCGATCTTCCACACGATTTCTTCCGATAGAAAAAAAATCATCTGCGAGGTCATTAAACAGCAAAAAATAAAATAAATAAGATAATACAAAAATTGCACCGTGTATGCCTTTAGTTCACCAACAAATGAAGCTTCTGGTTGTTCAAATTTACTCACCTTCATGTTGTTTCAAAACCCATGCATTTCAGTATATTTTCAGTATATTTTTTCAGGCAATTATTATGCTGAATGCTAAACTTTATCAAGTAAAAATACAACAAAGCATCAATAAAAGTGGCCCAAAAACTGTTCCAAGTCTACTGAAGCCATATGACAGAGGAAATAAAAAATATTGACATGTGCTTCAATTCTATTAGATGATGTTCTTGAGAGAAAGTTGTGACACATGATTCATAAATGAATTTTCCAGTCAATCCCTTTATCTGGCTACTTGCTTTGATTCTTGAATGCTTTGTTCATGAATCAAAGTGGTTCTTGAAGTTCAGAACTGATTGATTTATCCATTCTCGGTGGTTCACTGAGTTTCTGTGGAATACCACTTTGATGTCGGTCTGTTTCTAGCACAAAACTATGGTATGATTTGTAAAGACTTGGAAATATAGAAGTGCACAAACACTTGATATTGTGGGTTTGAAGGATATCCTGCTTTCTGTAACTTGAAAGAGTCATTTCTCCACGGTACTACCAATGATGACCATCAGGCTACACTTGTTTAAATGCCTCCTTTTATATTCCATCAAATCATGGGCGCTTAGAACGACGTGCAGGTTAGCAAATGATAGCAATGTTTTAACTATTCTTTTAAATATTTATAGTGTTATGTTGGAAGATGTATGCATTAAACATACAGAATCTTAGCTGTTTGAACCAGCCTTTGACAAAGTCATCCTTTGATTTAGTGACCAGGCTCTTACCTTCAGCGGATGCCAGTCGACCCCCATGACCCAAGCAGATGGTGAGAAGCACCAGAGAGGAGCAGAATGACCTTCATGACTCCCTCCTTCAGCTCCTAACCATGATAAAAAAGAATAAGTGAACAGGTGAGAGGGAAACCAAGACCAATGTAAATCATCAGAACACTGATGAGTTATGAAATGTTATAAGCTCATTCTTAATGTGTGTTCCTTTTAACATGGCACCATTATTCTTTTACATGTAATACCATAGGTCTGCAATAAAATAGCTTCTAAATAATTGCTAGAAAGTGTAAGAAAGCATGTGGGAGCAGTCATAAAAATCAATATAGTGGTTAAAGGGCAGATTAATAATGGTGCCTATAAGGTTGGATGGGTGCTTTTAGAGTGTAAAATGTGCTAATGATCCAAAGCATTTTCAATAAAAGCTTTGTAACCCATGACGTTTGATGATTATCATTACAGTGCCCATCTGTCCCTTTCAGAAACATTATCATCTCTCACATACACAGAAACACAAAGCTTCTCCACAATGAACACTGAATTATGCACAGTATACTGCCTACCTACAATTAAAATAATAATAATAATAATAATAATAATATGTGAAACAGAAGCCATTATTCCACTCTAAATGTTTCAAACTCTGCATGAACTCATTACGTTTCATGTTTAATTCTTAAAGAGGTGTCCAGATTTATTTGGAAATAAAAAGGTTATTTGCATTTTAATTCATTTTTCTGTAAAAATAAATAAATTAGGTCATAAAAACATTAAACATGCAGCTTATATTACTTCTTGTTCATCCATCACACTGGAAATTAAAAAGTGGAGCATATTGCATTTTGGCTTTTCTATGAATCCGCCGCAAAATAAAATATGTAAAAAGATAATTGCAACTTTTATCTCAGAATTGCGAGATTTAAAGTCAGAATTGCATGATTTAAAGTTGTGATATAAATTTATATAAAGTTTTATAAAGTTATTAAGTTTTTTTTGCGCATTGAGACTTTATATCATGCAATTCTGACATTATATCTCCAAATTCCGTGTTATAAAGTCAGAATTGTGAGATATAAACATGCAATTCTGAGAAAAAAAGTTCGAATTTTGAGTTTCTAGCAATTGCGAGATTTTATCTCACAATTCTGACTTTATAACTGCTGGAAGCGCAGTCTCATCCCAATTCGTCATATGACTGACGTTTTGGGACGTCTTTTGACCATTCGTCAATATACGACTTTTTAGGGCCCACTTAAACGTCGGTAGATGACGTTATGAGATCCTAACTCTACCCCAGACCTAAACCTAACCCTAAACCCAACTCGTCACCTAACTGACGTTAAAGGTAAAGCGTCAGTTGTATGACGACCCGGGATTCGTCATCTACCACGTTTAAGGGGGCCCTAAAAAGTCGTATATTGACGAATGGTCAAAAGACGTCCCAAAACGTCAGTTATATGACGAATTGGGATGAGACTGTGTTAATATACGACTTTTTAGGCCCCCTTAAACGTCGGCAGATGACGATCCCGGGTCGTCATACAACTGACGCTTTACCTTTAACGTCAGTTAGGTGACGAGTTATTAGGTTTAGGTTTGAGCTTAGGTAGAGTATAGGATCCTATAACAGTCATCTGCCACACGTTAAGGGGCCCTGAAAGTCGTGATATTGAATCAATGGTCAAAAGACGTCCAAAACGTCAGTTATATGACGAATTGGGGATAAGACTGTGCTTTTATAACATGCAATTGCGAATATATATCACGCAATTCTTGACTTTAAAATCTCGCAATTCTGAGATAAAAGTTGCAATTATCTATTTAAATATTTTATTTTGTTGCGGATTTTGTGGCAACCGCGAAAACAAGCTTCCAAATTTTTCTATTTTAAAATGTAATTTTCACCAACATTACTCCAGTCTTCACTTTCACAATTATTTTTTATGCTGATTTGGTGCTCAAGAAACAATTATCGTCATCATCATCGTTTTTTTTGTTTGTTTTTTTTTTACGTGGAAACTGCAATAGTGTTTTTCAGGATTCCATATTCCCTTGCCATAAAATATAAGAAACTATCTTTGTGTCTACTAATTATATACGTGTTCCATCTTCCACGTGCACATGGAAGGATGCAACACCTGTAATTGCTTGTAACAATTGAAACTAAACAGAATCTGAAGAATATCTCATATGTGTTTACATGTTTTCACAGAACCAGCATCACCTCAGTTCCCTGTTTACAGACATGCTGCTCACTCAAAGTGACCCTCAGTGGCATGTCTGGACATGAACCTGTCAGAATGATGTATTAGTCAGAACGCCCGGGGGACAAGGCCTTCTCCTCTGCCTTTAATGGCTTTCTTGTAAATTTCAGCCTGTCGGTGATGTTTGTGCAGGCAACACCTACTCTGCATCCTCTGACCGAGGTCACACCACCTGTAGGCGCTGTACCAGTTGAGACACCGAACGTGAAGGTGTCATGCGAAATAACACCACCCAAGAGTATACACCATCACCTAAAGATGGAGAAACGCTACTACCTTCTTTCACAGGCTGCCCGCACGTCTGTTTGTATCATATCCGATTCAGTTATTTACAAAGCTCTACCTCACTTCTACCACAAAATCAACAGTGTTCTATAGACAAGACAACATCCATTTCCGGTGAGTGAGGCAGAGATATTCCATTACTGATATTCAATGCCTTCTTGGGCAATTTCTACATTTACCATTCGCTTCCACGCACAGAAAAAGGAATGGAAATTAAAGCTTGTGCTTGTTTTGTTCCCATTTCACTTTGTTTGCCGTGCAGCGAGAACAGCTGGACCGCGCAGATAAAGGAAAGAGTCTCTCTCGCATTCTGTCTTGGCTCAGTGCCCGGCAATCTGAAGTGAATGTCTATAGTTGGAATGACAAAAGCACTAGTTAGGGAATCAAGTATGTGGGCTACAAACGACAATTTATAGAGTTCTAATGAAAGACTGATAGTTACAATCAATCTATGCATGCGAAAACAATAATTCGAAGACCATCTAAGAGAATGGCTAAAAGTGACAATGTGCATTTTTAATAAACAAGGGCTTTAATGAGCTATTGTAAGAATGTCTAGAGTCATTTTGTTTTGCAGACTGCTGACAGGAAGTAGGCTGTCAAGAAGCCTGCGTCAGTGTGTTGTTTTCATGTCAGAGCCTGAGAGCTCAGGGAAGAGGGAGTGTTAAACTCTCTCCTCTCTTCAGAAGAGTGCAAACAAGTGACAAACAGTATTTCTATTTTACATAGGCCTATATGGTGCTGTCATCTAATCGCTGGGTTATAAATACATCTAAGAATCACTATTTTGGCAAACCAAGGTGCTAAATATGTAACTGGTGTGAAAACTTAATGATATGGAAGACTCAGTACGATCTGTATCTGTTAAACCTCATCTCCCTGGCCTCAAGAGGCACGCTAGTGGCTACGCTCTTTAGGGTTCTTGTTGGTGCGCCCGTCTCCCATGCCGGGGGCGCAGGTTTGAGTCCCGCTCAGAGCAGGTCAAAGTAGGACCGGTTACATTTGGTGCCGTGACCCGGATGGGAGTCTGTGCATGTAAACCTCACTCCCCTGGCCTCAAGACGCACACTAGTGTCAACGATTTTTGCCGTCCTGGTTAGCACGCCCAGCAACCCACGCCGGTTTGAGTCCCGCTCGAAGCGGGTCAAGTAGCGACAGGTTACACTCCGATACCCACATTTCCAACACAGAGCATTTGGTTTAAGGAACCTGGGAGCTAGAGAGACACTTCAAACACACAGAGAGCAATCCTGAGAGATTTATAATGGGATCTGTGGCATTTGTAATCATGTCTGCGGCACTGTTTAACCTTCAATTACATCTGTTTTGCAATCATTCTTTTTCAAAGGGGCATTTATCTTTTTCTGGTGCAGCGTCTCTCTGCTTCTCACTCAAGGATACTGGGACTGGTTTGCTTGTAGTCTGGTTTATCAAACTAAATCAAAATTTGTAATGGAAAATGTGTCGCCAATTCACCAAATAGGAATAATCTGTGTCCCACAAGATATGTTGCAAATGTATCTTCACCTTGTCTCCCCTGCAGTAGAGCAGATAGTTTTACCATCAGATATAGAGCATGCATTTTTTCCACTCCACGGGCTAATTTTTTAAAAAATCCCTGTTTGGTACAAAAAGTAAGCTGAGAAGGTTCTGAAAGGGATCATGAATGAACTATGGTCTGTATCAAATTTAAAAGCACCTTGCCAGAGGGTTGCATGAAAGAACTGTCCTTCAGATTACACTTTGAAAGCTGCATCATGACAAGCAGTATTTGCAATGCCTACAAGTTATAAGACAGCAATGTGATGCACAGCTGCAGAATGCAGATGCTTCCAAACCATTCCATTCTCCAAAAATAACAGGATCATGTCATGTGATCATATCCTAAAAGTTATTGTGACAGTTCAGTCCAGATGTGCGTGTGGAAAGAGCAGCGCTCATTCTGTCTAATGCACTTTTTTTAAAATTTTTATAAGACTTCAAACAATACTGCTGTGATTTGATGTGATACAAATGTTACAAATATACAACTCAATATTTATCTTTGTATTGTGTGTTAAAATAATCATAATTAAAATATATGCAGTAAAAAAAATAGCGCTGAATACCTGAGCGCGCGCGTAATCTCGCACAACCGCTCGGGGGCCACAGTTAGGCAACAAGTCAAAAAGTTCTTACCACAAACCAAAGTGGTAAAAAGTGCAAGGATTTTTTATTTTTTTTTTTTACTAACTGCGTGTGGATAGCACGTGCACCTAAATTAAAAATTAAAACACATTTGAATAATAAAGGAAACAGCCCGATTAATACTGCTTTAACCAATATCTCATTGTAGCCTATCATGAAAATCCATATCATTTGCATTCCTCACAAAGCATGAAACGCGTGAATGCATGCAGTATATTGATTAATACATTTAGTGAAATTTATAATAAATAATAAATACAAATTATATAGCATAACTAAAGAAATAAATATATATCTGAAGTCTATACAATATATCCCTGGGAGTTTGCAAGGATCCTCTCTGCCGTAAATATTCCCCATATGACAGACCAAAAAAACACATCATATTACCTTCTGTGATCGTTAATCCACTGAATTATGGCCACATTAATCCACAGAAAATTGTTCTTGTGTAATCCAGTTTGCTTAAAGAGCTTCCAAGAGTCCTCTCCTGCGTGGATAAAGTTTTTGCCTGGGAGTTCTCCTTCCCCAACTCTTTTCTCCCCTCCCCTCACAGTTGTTTTATCAAACTTTCCCTCGCCGTTGTTCCTCGATTTGGAGAATCTCCAGAATACGCGTGATGACATCATCATCTGCTCTGGTTGAGTGTGGAAACGCGCCTCGGGCTTTTCTTCTCTCTGCCGCCTCCCACAAGTCTTGCTTTGTTAGATTCCTCTTTTTCAACTATGATTCCACGGCCGAGGAACTTATCTGAGGTCATGGTAATAGAGACAGCGCCGCGGGTTAGACTTAAAACCAAAGGCAATTACAAACCGACACAGTTTTGACGGTAACAATATGGTTCACGTCAGAAACTGGTCTGGTCCTTGTTTTGTTGTTTCAGATTTGGCGGTAAACCATGTGGATCGATTTATAACTGTTTCCTGTAAGCCTGCGTCGAAATAATTTGCTCACC
This sequence comes from Hybognathus amarus, assembly GCA_030378365.1. Lineage (NCBI taxonomy): Eukaryota > Metazoa > Chordata > Actinopteri > Cypriniformes > Leuciscidae > Hybognathus > Hybognathus amarus. The sequence continues at coordinate 47,760 of JAQIUQ010005944.1, read as the reverse complement.
CTTATAAAAGTTCACTATGGTAATTCATATCTTTCTCCAAAAACATTCTCTGTGTCCAAATATGTATAAAAGCAGTGTGTCAAAAAAAAAAAAATAGAGTATGGTATCTGAATAGTAATGAAAAAAATAGTTTAACAATACCTGGAGGACATCAGCATCCACGTTGAAGTGTCCAACCACTAGACATTTTACCTTCCCATGAGGCCATTGGAGCTGAAGAGCTGTCAAAATCAGTAAAGTCAACAATAATCAAAAGTTTAAAACGAAAAATAGCATGTTTTGCTTTGGCTGTTTAAATAGTTTACAGCGAAATCCCACTAGCTGAAGGGTTTAGAAGAGCATCAAGAGCAGATTTTTAAATATAAGAATGGAATTTACACAAATAAGGTCTAGCACTTTATTTACAGTCCTGTTCCCCACATTATTTACATATTATAGTAACTGCAATAACTTCACTATTAAAAATGATGGGTTGTTTTAACCCAATTTTGGGTCAAATATAGGACAAACTCAAACATTGTCATTGTCTCAAACAAGTTACATTTTTTAAATGTAACTTAACAAAAATGTAACCCAATGGCTGGGTTTGACCATATTTGACCCAAAATTAGGTCAAAACAACCAGTGTTGGGGAAGCTACTCTGAAACTGTAGTTTGACAAGCTACTCGTAAGTTAAAGTAGTTTAACTGCAGTCAACCCATTTAGAAAAGTAGTTAGCTACACTACAAGTTACAATCAAAAAGTAGCTAGCTACATTGAAACTACTTTTGCTGTATATTATAAATAACTGAATAAAGTGTCTGAGGAATGTTTTAAGTAAAATATTTAGTGTTCAAAACAAGGCAATGCAATTACGATTTCAAAGAGTATTGTTTTATTACACACAACATTAAAATATCTCTGACTGTCAAAAGTGCAACAAATAGCCTACAACATTGCAAGAACGAAATATACATCCAATGTAAATTGCATGTAGAAGATGTTCTCAAAAATACTGATTGAAATTGGACAAATAAGGCCATGAGTAATTAACGTTAGCTGTCTCTCCATCCTCCAAATCTGCCATCACGTTTTGCTATATAATCATAATATGGGTGCATCAACCCACTTCTGTACGTCAGTGAACCAGTTCCCGCAAGATGCGATGATTAAACAACAGGTGGCGGTAATGGCAAAAAAAAATAGTAAAAGAAGAATATCCTTGCATCAGCGCAGATTCGTGCAGGCTCGACAATGTAGCAATGTAGCTTTTGCTCGTGCTACACTGCTACTTGCTGCAAAAAGTAGTTAGCTACTGGAAAAGCTACACTGTTTAAAAAGCAACTGAGCTACTGCCAAGCTACTGAAAAATGTAGTTAAGTTAATAGCTACGCTACTTGTAGTTAACTACTCCCAACACTGAAAACAACCCAGCATGTTTTCAGAGTGTTTGGTAGGTACTAACCTGAATTTAAACCTAACCTTAACCCATGTTACCTAGTACAGTACTTGGTAAGTACACATAAGTGCCTGTAGTGTGAAATAAAGTGAAATCGGTCATATACTGTAGGCCTACTTCTTTTTCTTATGCAATGCTATGCATCTTTTGTGCAGATATCACAAAAGACTACAGTTATGATCCTCAAAAAATTAACCATCCCCAACTTCACTTCCCAAAATGCAATTGCGTGTTGTGCATCCAAAATGCAATTGGAATTGAGTACATTTTTAATGAAAATGTGTTGCAGATCCTAGAACCGAATCCCACTGGTTGCAGTCTATTAAAAAAATTAAGAACACGTATATTTGAATGCTGTCATCATTGTAAACCAATAGGCTCTGGGTATCATTCATTATCTTTAACCTAACTCTACCCAGGCCTAAACCTAACCCTAAACCCAACTCGTCACTTAACTGACGTTAAAGGTAAAACGTCAGTTGTATGACGACCCGGGATCGGCATCTACCGCACGTTAAGGAGGCCCTAAAAGTCGTATATTGACGGAATGGTCGAAAGACGTCCAAAACGTCAGTTATATGAGCGAATTGGGATGAGACTGTTACTTTAACTCTTAATTTTATCTGATCTTAGATCTTCATTGCGAACATTAAAGATCATAAATTTGGGAAACCTGTTTAAATAATTTGGTTGTTTTGCAGCATGATACCAATGGGTTGAGCTATCGATGTCATTTATGTCTAACACTTCTGTAGATTGGTCATGGCTTGATAAAGTAAGCTTTAAAAACACAACATTTATTCAACAAGTACAATATTGAGCAGCAGAGGGCTGCTAAACTACTTATTTTCATCTTCTTCAATCTTATTTGCACAAAAGGCATGACCTTTGACTCAACCCACACACAGTGACTTGGTTCTAGAGTTCAAAAGAGCTTAAACAACAGGATGTACTTTAAGTGGTTGCAGCAATGACAAGAACATCTGGAAAAAGGTGCTTGCCTATCCTCATGTGACTCAAGTCTTCTAGACTAGTCTTAACATAAGATATACTGTCCAAAATCTAGAGTTCAGGATGTAACAGAGCACTGAATTTGAGATGAATCCCAGATCAATCCCAGAGAGAAGGGCCATTTGAAATATTAATGTTGCAGCATTGTGTTCCTGAGTTAGCCTCACCATATGAAGTCCAATGTTTCCCTCTGTGATTTTGCTGTGCTGTTTGGAACAATGATGAACAGTATTGATGCCATATCATAAAATATAGATGAGATGATGTAAACTATGTTGTGGAAACATACCCTCAGGGAATACAAATAAGAAGCAGTGGAGCACAGCCAAAACATGTTTCATCTGCAGTTTGACCATTAAATATTATGACAGAGAGGACTTGCATTCATATTCTGTCTGGGTTCTACATATCAAAATTTTTATGATCCCTTGCCTGGCTTCGTCACCGATTTCATGTTCTTTAAAGCAGGAGAAGGGTGGGAGGATTAGCTTTCTTCTTTCTCCTATGTTTAGCATTGTGTGTTGTAGATGATTTTTTTTTTTTACTTTTATGTACTTGTACATATGTGCTTCATTATTGTATTTTGACCTTAATCTGTATCTTAATCTGTATCTTAATATATATATATATATATATATATATATATATATTATGTATATATGTATATATATATATATATATATATATATATATATATATATATATTTGAATTAATACAATGATAATTGGTTTAATAAATAGAAACTCAAAAAATTATGTTATCTGAACAAAATTAATTGTCTAAACTGATTTGACAATAAAAAAGAGTTGCAATAACAAATCATGAAAATATTTGTTTCAATCTATGTTTGATGCATGTGTTTTCATTGAATTTGATGATGCGGTTGGTATTTGACTATTTAATTTTATGTAAAACACTTTGAACTGCACGTTATGCCTGAAAAATGCTACATAAATCAAGTTTATTATTATTTCCTCACTGAAATATTCATATGCAGGAGAGCTTTAAAAACATACACACAAATATCGTGTTAAAATAGGCCTACCTGTAGAAAGTTGTGGGTAACATGTCTAAAAAAACGGATTCTGGCATTATGTTTAATGAATATAATAATGGAAAATTAATTATTGATTGTAGCCAAAAGTAAAATAAATTAATGTTTTTTTTTCAGCAAGGGCGCATTAAATTGATTGTTACATTGTTAAGATATTATATAATCAAAGAATAACATGACATGATATCCAAATTGCTAATAAATTATCATGTAAGATTATTTAAGAATAAAATCATGTGACACTGAAGAATGGAGTAATGGCTGCTGAAAATTCACATTTGGCATCACAGGAATAAATTGCATTTTAAAATATATCAAAACAAAATATTGTTATTTTAAACAGTTATAATTTTTCAAAACATTACTGTTTTACAGCATTTTTATTTAAATAGATGCAGCTTAGGTGAAAATAATAGAGAATAATAAAAAAAAAAACTTCTGTATTTGCAACATTACAACACACTCTTGATTCCATAATCAAGTTTAAAGTGTACGATTCTACAGTTCTTTGTGAAAGTGATTTTTGCATATGCTCTGCAAAGTACTTTTTTTTTACATTACTCAAGATGATAATATACCTTGCCAAATGTAAAACTCTGTAGTCAGAAACTTTTCGCTGATTATTCAAATGGATCCATGAAATTTTCATGGAACGGGAGAAGTAATTGGATAAGGGACAAAAAGGTCAGGCACAAATGATGCCAGTATTGATGACAGTATTGTGATATATATATATATATATATATATATATATATATATATATATATATATATATATATATATATATATATAGTATTATTATATAATACCATATATATATATATATATATATATATATATATATATATATATATATATATATATATATATATATATATATATATATATATATATATATATATATATATATATATATATATATATATATATATATATATATATATATATATATGGTATTATAAGGTATAATTAAAGGACCAAACACAACAATGAGATGCAGATATATGGGCCAGAAGGCACCTCCTAGTGGTCTAACTCTAACCCTACCCCAGACCTAAACCCAACCATAATGGAAAAGTCTTATATTGACGCTAAAGTGTGCCATGTGCGTCGGATGTCGACGCATGGTCAAAAGCATCAGTTAGATGATGAGATGCCCTCAGGATGAGAATGCATTGAGCTGAAACTATGGGTGTACTCACACTAGGCACAGTTGCCATGAACCGGGCCCGAGTACGATTGTCCCCCTCCCCACTCCCCCTCTGGCCTGCACTCATAGGGTTTCAGCATTCGTGCCCGAGCACGCTTACGTCATTATGGTGCAACGGTTTCAGGATAAACAAAAGAGCGGCGCTCTCTGAACACAATGGAGTCCATCGCTTTCTTTGGGGATAATTTTGTGTCGTTTGGTCCACAGTGGTCCACAGCCCTCTCACAGCCTGTTGTTAAACAGATGTGTTGCCTTAGTGGCGCGAAAATTTTCACGAAATCGTGCTGCTCGTATGAGGAGGTTTGCAAGTCACGCGTCCTGTTTCGTGCTCCAGTACGGCTAGCGGCTCACACTGCATGCGAACCGCGCCCGAGTCCAACTGAACCGTGCTCTGGCCCACCTCTTCCAAGCGGGCCAGGGCCGGCCAATCGAGCTGCGCACGGTTCGGAGCACTCACACTAGTCAAACGAACCACGCTTTGGTGGCCAAACGCACTCGGGCAGGGTTCAAACTGGCTAGTGTGAGTACACCCTAAAAAACACTAGCCTGGCGCTGCATTGCAGCGGGTGTATAGGGCCCAAGAAGGAACACATTTCAAAACCAAGCACACTAAAAGAGGATTGTGATAGGGACTTCTTGACGCAGACTAGTCACCAACTTAAAACATCAGAGGTATTAAACTGAAGTGCAGTGCTTGCTATACACTTCTGCAAAAGTTTAGAATAAAAAAGAATCTGTTTTGAAGAAGGTTTTTTTTTAATCTCCTGCTGCCCCATCTGTCTCGTTTCAATGCCTCAAATTCCCTTTCCCATCTCAAGCTTGTGTTTCTTCACTCTTGAGCAAAGTCCATTTAAAGAAATATGGCCTGGCAGTCCATTTTTTGGCCTTTAACTTCCATTTCATACAGTTTTGCACTCTTAAGAGGATGAGGAATGGAGGAGAAAAAGAAAATCATGTGTTTTTTTTTTTTCTCACCAAATGCCCTTGGTGGATGATTCTCAAAAAGCATCACGCAGAGAAGTCAATGCTCAAGGACTGGGCACACCTATCCAAGCACACAATTGGATTTGATTTCAAGGTTCAGCAGAGAGTGACAGATATGAATCATCTAATCTATGAGCTTGAACACAGACCCTTAGACACGTATGAGAGTATCATGGAAAGAGGCCACATTTTACTTTTGCAACCTTTTTTATGTCTAAAAATGAAAACACATATTTGCATTGCAAAAAACACAGCTTTATATTTACACAATTGTTAATTCCAATCCTATCCCATTGTAATCTATGCAACATATATGTTATAAACAGCTTCTTAAGAATATTTTTTCTTAATGACAATATATTTTAAAATGCCAAAATATAGCCTACCACAGAATGCAACTATTTTGTAGATTCTTGCTAAAGTTTCTTGTTACAATTTTGTGAGTCACTGTTAAAGCAAATGAGTAATAAATGGACCGACTGTCAATAAGTCGTTTTTTTTTTGTACGCCAAAGACTGGTTTGCATAGTCAAGGAAATGTAGTCTCTACACATATTTCCAGAACCGGAAAGTTCTGGCCCAGAAAAATGGGCTCCACACCAGCCCCTATAATCTGCTGAACCAGTAACTGCAGCAAGACAAGTTTTCAGAACAGCAACTTGACAAACACAGAACTAAACCACTCCCATAATCTCTATTCTAATTAATAGACAGCTGTTATGCAAGATAAGTGGACAGATTGGTGGAGCATGTGAAAGTTTTTTATCACAGTGCTATAGAGACAATATGGCTGAAACTTCTGCCACGTCCATTGCCAAAGAAAAGGAAAATAGAGCCCTCATTGCCAACTGACACATATTCAGAGACTTCCATTTAGGCAGATGGAAAATCTAGAGGACGGAACTTGCTGAGACAGGAGAATATAGTCATGACCACAGCAGCCAATGGAGTTTGGAGCACTTACAAATGTGTCTCTATTACATAAAATTGGAAACTCAAACAATGTCCACAACTGAACCATAGATATATGACATTTGAACATTTTAGGCTGAGTTGGATCTGATTTTCTTCTAACTAATGTATTTGAACTTGATTGTATTGGATAATTTGATTGGGTTTAAGAATACCATCGTAAATTCTATTCTATTCTGTTCTTATTCTATTCTTATTCTATTCTATTCTATTCTATCGACCTAGGGTAGATGGATGGATAGATAGCCTCTTTGGAATTTCTTGCACACTCACAATCCCCAAATTTTCCAGACATCCTTCCAAACATGCACCGCAAAGGTTATCCTAACATGAATCCTTACTCATTTTGCCAAATTTATTTTCCAGGCAAGATGTAAAACAGCCTTCATTCTTCACAGTCTGTTTTTCACTTCTCTTCCAACTTTCATTTTTGACTTAAGCCCTGCAAACATTTTAACCAACATAATTTAGCTTCACAACCAACTTCAAACTTTCAAAAGAAACTTACTACAGGATTTTTTAGTTCTTTTGTAATCGCTAGTCAACCAGATATTTTTTACGCTTGGAGAATGTTGTCCTTTTGCCGAATCTCTCTTCCTGAGCACAATGACGATAATGACCGGATTTGAAGATGACATACCCACTCTCCAATTCAAAAGTACAGAGATAAACAGAGTTAGAGACTATAAATGGCAACAGCATAGGGAAATTGAGTCTCAAATGTGAAAGTGACTTCTTTGTGAGCTGTACTCCATATATCTATTGTTTGAGTTTCAAAATGGCTGCAATTAATTACAACCTTCCTGACAAGAACATTTGTATGTATGATATTGCTTTTATAAAACAGTACATCAAAAGAGTTAATATAGAGAAACGTTCTTATCCCAAGGCGTCATCTAACTGACACTTTTGACCATCCGTCAACATCCAACGTTTTAGGGCACCCTTTAGCGTCAGTTAGATGACGCTCATCCTAGTGGTCTAACCCTAACCCTACCCCAAATCTAATCCTACCCGAGTTATCTAATTGACACTAAAGGTAAAGCATCACTTAGATGACACTATCCTAGGGCTAAAGGGTGTCCTAAAACGTCGTGTTGACGGATGGTCAAAAACGTCAGTTAGATGACGCCTTGGGATGAGAATGTATTGACATGACAGTTACTTTATCTGCTTTTGCTCTGAAATGGTCCAACTTAAATAGTTCCAATCAAAACCAATGCAGTTCCGTCTCGTGTCTCAGAGCAATACACTACAGTGAATGGTGTTAATAAGTGAATCAGTGTTTTTGAATCTGTTGAGTGGATAGGTGTGTTTGTTACGTGAATTCTCTAGCTGTTGAGTGTACATTGGTTGCACAACGATTGCAGTGCATTGTGGGATTGAATGAGTGTACTCGAATAACGTCCACTATGGTTTCAGACTAAATCCACTAAATTGCTGTCCCTTAAAGGAGTAGTTCACTTTTAAAAACTATTTTGCTGATAATTTACTCAACCCCATGTCATCCAAGATGTCCATGTCTTTCTTTCTTCAGTCATAAAGAAATTAAGGTTTTTGATGAAAACATTCCAGGATTTTTCTCCATCTAATGCACTTTACTGGTAACCAAGCGGTTCAAGGTCCAAAAGACAGTTTCAGTGCAGCTTCAAACTGTTGAAAGGGCTTTAAACGATTCCAGACGATGAATAAGGGTTTTATAAGCGAAACGATCAGTCATTTTAAATAAAAAGTTTTTTTGTTTTTTTTTTAAGTGAACTATTCCTTTAAATAGGGTGATTTCGGACACAGCTATAGTGTTTCTGAATTAATTGGTTAAGTGAATGATTCATTAATGACTCATAATACACCCACTTGTCACCACCTACTGGTGTAATGATGTAACCTGCTGAAAAGATTACAAATCCAAGAACTGATGTTGCATTGCCATCAGGGCAATTTTTAAAAACAATGTTTGACTTTCTTTACATAATCTTACTCTGGCATGGCATTTGCAAAAAAAAAAAAAAAAAAAAAATTAAATACATTAAAAAATACATAAAACTTTATCTGTTTCCAGCCCAAGTACAGTAGGTAGAGCCTGGGCTGGAAATGATACCCTTTTATAACATGTTTGGATTCATTTGATGTTATACAGTAGCAAGCCTACAGGTGAGATCTGGCACCAAAATATTATGTCTAAACAAAGACCACGCACCTGCTTTTCATGCCTCTAAAATTCTTGGCCACCTTTTCTTAAGGTCAGATCAGATTACATTTGCTTAGGTTCACACCACCTAAGTAGAATATATACCAGTATATATTACTGTATAACTATCTTCTGAGCTGTTTTTTGGAGCGTCTCTCTTACCACACACCAATGCTTTCCAGCTGAATATTAAAACTTGGCTGAAGTGGACTATTGATGTGGCTTTTTAATTAGCCTGAGGCAGCTTGAGCATTAAATCATCTTAAAAAAAAGCAAAACTGCATTTGAAAAAATTGCTTTGATGCACCTGTAGTACATACTGATGCTTTTGGCTGGCCATGTAATCGAGTTTGTAGGGCTGAAGTCATTTGAATGCAATATATACAGTACAAACATGCCAAGGGCTATGCGGTATGAGCGTGCACTTGTTGGTAGTTCATAAACAAATACATGCATGCATACACACACATGCTGACAGTACAATTGAAGAGTGGAGTTCATACATATACACACACATATATATATATGAAATAAAAAGACTGCATTTTCTTCTCACTAGAGTCATAAATCTCTGTTCACTGGTCTACATAAAACATCCAGTTAGTGTCAAACCAAATCAATAAGAGCATGCCTTGGTGAGTCCAGTATAAATATGCTTCCCTTATGCCTTCGCCCCTGTTTGTTATGCTCTTATCCCATTACAGGGGCCTGGTGGTGGTGAGCCTTGTGGGTGGATGGTTTTGATAAACACTCAAAATAGATGACCAGATGAAAGGTGACTTTTCCCAGACCAGCGAGATTTGGGCATGAGGGATACAATTTCTGATAAATATTTAAATCTAAACAAACTGCAGAAATACCATTTGCTTTTATCATTTTGTCAGGGAGAGCTTCTCGTGTTCTTTTTTAGCTTTGGGTTGGGGGTCTCTCTGGAATAACAGTGGTTGACCTGAAGTGCTTTAGCTTATAGTTCACCAATAAATCAAGCGAAGTGAAAGCACTGAAGCGCTCAAGGCTCTCTGTGCCAAAGAATGGACCCAGGCAAGCTCATGCTTGATAAAGGAATAATTCACCTGAAAATGACAATTATGTCATCATTATACGTACTCAAGTAGTTCCAGAAAGGCAGTGGAACACGAAAAAGAGAAATTCTGAAGGATGTGATAATCACTTTTCCCAATAAATTAAGGTGTATGGGAAATGGCTGAGAAGAAGTTTAAAAAAGTACTAAAAGCACAAAATGTATTAACAAAGTGAATCATATGACAAAAGCAGTATAGTAAAATCTTCTGAAGTCATAAGCTTTGTACTGTTTCAAAATTCAAAGAATTTTTTTCCAACTTATTTCAATTTACAAAATGAATCATTTGTTCACAAATCAGTCATGTGGTTCTTAAGTTCAACTCAATGACTTATCCATTGCAGTAAATAATGACTTTATTTATTTCCCCCACATAAACCTCTTGTATGATACCCGAATATATATATACTGCATGAGTCATATTGAATACTATGGAGTCTTTTTTTGAATAAAACATCTGCTCAAACTGAACCCTTCCAAATGCGGCTCAACAACAGAACCGGAAGACAACACATTGCTGAATAAAGTCGCAGTTTTTGTTATTTTTGGATCAAAATGTATTTTCGATGCTTCAAAAAATTCTAACTAACCCTTTGATGTCACATGGACTACTTAGATGATGTCTTTATTTCCTTTCTGGACAAGGACAGTCAACGCATTCTCATCCAAAGGCGTCATATACTGACGCCTTTGCCAATGCGCACAAAGTATGGGGAGGCTAGTATAGGGTTAGACCACTAGTAGGCGCCTTCTGGCCCCTATATATCTGAGTCTCAAATTGACAATAAAGGGTCCCATGTGCGTTGGACGTCTACGCTTCGGCAAATGCGTCAGTATGTGCTATACCCTGTATACATTTTCAATGGACAGAAAGCTCTCAAACTGAAATATAAAATGTCTTATGTGTTCCGAAGATGAATGGAGGTCTTACGAGCTTGGATCCGACATGAGGGTGAGTCATTAATGGCGTCATTTTAATTTTTGGGTGGACTAACCCTTTAAAGGATTAGTTCACTTTCCAAAAAACTTTTGATGAAAAACAAAATGAACAAATCATTTTCCAAGTCATTTGGTTCATTCGGCGAAAGAAACGAACAAATTGATTCGGAAAAAGATTAGTTAATTTTGTTAATTTCGCCATTAAAAACCTTAATTTCTTTTCGACTGAAGAAAGAAAGACATGTGCTGCGTCCAATTCGCCTACTTATACTACGCCCTAAAAGTATGTACTCTTTTTGTGAAGAAAAGTATATACTTTTGAGTGTGCAGCAAAAGAGTAGGCAAGCTTTGGGACATACTATCACGTCATCTTTAACGGACAGCTCTGTCGCGTGCCGCGTGCATCCTGTCACCGTAAACTGACCTGTCAATCATCTTGTCACAGTTAAAATCCTCCATCATCTGCCAGTCGTGGGTCTTTCATGCAGATACTCTCCTCGTGTTTGCAATTTGAATATAATGATGCATTTAAAAAGTAATGGCTAAACGTGTCTTTACAAAAGTTCACAATGCTGCTGCATATGCAGTATAATGTGGACAACATTGAATAAATAGATTTTCGTCCGGTTAGATACTGATAATTAATCACTCAAACCTGTTTATCTAAACCTCTCTACACAGCGCGGGGCCAGCGCGGACTCACGCGGACGCGCGCGCTCCGTCTCTGTAGTTTTTTTTACACTTTTACTCGTGTTTGTAGTTCTAACCGAATCCTCGTCCACCGCGCAATGGTTTGTGGGCAATATCAGCCGCTGGAGTGTGCACCGATCTACACTTCGGATTCTGACCGGAAATAGTAGACCATCCGGGTATCTTTGAAACACTCATTTCAACATACTACGGTTTGGGACGTACTAATTCTATTTTCAAATACTATTTAGGACGGATAGTATGCAAATTGGACGCAGCAATGGACATCTTGGATGACATGGGGGTAAATTATCAGCAAAAGTTTTTTTTTTTTTTTGAAAAGTGAACTAATCCTTTCAGTTGAAAGAATGTGAGGAATGTGCTTAAATTAATGAATTACTATTTATTTATTATTTATTGATCAAATCTAGTAATTAAAAAAAAACATAAAAAAATTTAAAAAATAAATATTATTAAAAATAAATAAAATAAGCTTTTGGACAAAAAAACCCAAAACATTATTTTTAGGGGGTTTGGGTCATTTTGACCCACAAGGGAAGGGTTTGTTACTGGATGCAAGGGAAGGATGAGGATTAAATTAAATATTTGGTCAATAAAGAAACCATGATGAGATTACGTTTATAAACTAAACAATGGTTTTAGATTTTAGCAAAAAAAAAAAAAAATAAAATAAAAATCCCATAATGGTTAGAAAAAAAAGGCCTAGAACATATTCTTGTGTAAAAAGGAAGCAACACTTTACAGCTGGAGGGAAAGCAACAGAGAGAAAGCGAGAGGAAGAGACAGTCAGTGAGAGAAAGAAAGAGGAGCCTTGGGCGATGAGGGCTGATGGGGCAACATGAACGCTCACATCCTCTCCGCATTAGTGTCTGCAGTGGGACTGCGCCAACAGCAGATGTGGAAAGATCAGCGTGCTGGGAAATTATGCAAATGCAAAGGTGAAGCCTATAACTCACAGATTGATTTAATGCTAAATTATGTACAGAGATACATGAACGGACTTTGATAAAGCATGACGCATTTCAAAAGTTTTAGTTGAGCGTGTCTTTCTCTGAATTCTTCTAATCCATTGTGCTTACATCATCACTCACATCACTGACACCCACTTTCTTTTGTTTCACTGTGTGCATTAGTCGACTTCTAAATGATTGCTGCAGTGTAAAATATAATGTACACTTAACATTAATGATGTTGCATACTAGATTAATGGTATTTTATTGCATAAACAACAGAACATCTGAAGGAAGTTTGATTGCAGGTGGATCTGGGACACTGGGACTTGTATGAAATGATGCCCTAGTTCCAAAGCAGACACAACAGACACACCCCACACACCTGTCAGCTATTGATCAAAGCTCGATATAATCACTTTGACAAAAGCATACTCTATAGTCGCATAGCCAAAAATAGGCTATCAGGTCCTACACCTTGAAGAAAAAAAGAAGAAGAAAAAGCTAGCCCCTGCTGGTAAATATACATAATAACACAATTCTGATGCCATTTTTCTGCATTGATTGTCATTTGATTCAGAATTTTTTATTATTCAAAATTCAAATAGATATGAAGTCATATTTATTTATTAAATATAGTCACAACTGTGATATTTAAATACATGTTGTAATTATATTATATATATATATATATATATATATATATATATACACACTCACCTAAAGGATTATTAGGAACACCTGTTCAATTTCTCGTTTATGCAATTATCTAATCAACCAATCACATGGCAGTTGCTTCAATGCATTTAGGGGTGTGGTCCTGGTCAAGACAATCTCCTGAACTCCAAACTGAATGTCAGAATGGGAAAGAAAGGTGATGTAAGAAATTTTGAGTGTGGCATGGTTGTCTGTGCCAGACAGGCCGGTCTGAGTATTTCACAATCTGCTCAGTTACTAGGATTTTCATGTGCAACCATTTCTAGGGTTTACAAAGAATGGTGTGAAAAGGTAAAAACATTCAGTATGCGGCAGTCATGTGGGCGAAAATGCTTTGTTGATGCTAGATGTCAGAGGAGAATGGGCCAACTGATTCAAGCTGATAGAACAGCAACTTTGACTAAAACACTCGTTACAACCGAGGTATGCAGCAAAGCATTTGTGAAGCCACAACACACACAACCTTGAGGCGGATGGGCTACAACAGCAGAAGACCCCACCGGGTACCACTCATCTCCACTACAAATAGGAAAAAGAGGATACAATTTGCAAGAGCTCACCAAAATTGAACAGTTGAAGACTGGAAAATTTTTTCCTGGTCTGATGAGTCTCGATTTCTGTTGAGACATTCAGTTGGTAGAGTCAGAATTTGGCATAAACAGAATGAGAACATGAATCCATCATGCCTTGTTAGCACTGTGCAGGCTGCTGGTGGTGGTGTAATGGTGTGAGGGATGTTTTCTTGGCACACTTTATGCCCCTTAGTGCCACTCTTAGTGCCAATAAATGCCACGGCCTGAGCATTTTTTCCTGACCATGTCCATCCCTTTATGGCCACCATGTACCCATCCTCTGATGGCTACTTCAAGCAGGATAATGCACCATGTCACAAAGCTCGAATCATTTCAAATTTGTCTCTTGAACATGACAATGAGTTCACTGTACTAAAATGGCCCCCATAGTCACCAGATCTCAACCCAATAAAGCATATTTGGAATGTGGTGGAACGGGAGCTTCATGCCCAGGATGTGCATCCCACAAATCTCCATCAACTGCAAGATGCTATCCTATAAATATGGGCCAACATTTCTAAAGAATGCTTTCAGCACCTTGTAGAATCAATTCCACATAGTATTAAGGCAGTTAAAGGCGAAAAGGGGTCAAACACAGTATTACTATGGCGTTCATTATAATCCTTTAGATGAGTGTATATATACTCTAATGCAGAAACAGGCTTCCACAATAGGCTAATATTATGATTATATCACAATATTAGCTCTAGGTTTTAGACATTCTTGGAACAGCACAGTGGGAGAAAGAAACATAAACAGCAAGAGAGAGCATGTGTTCCAGATTATTAGTTTATCTCAGCTGATAATTTTTATCACAAGAAGAATTTCAACACAAGATGCCGTCTACCACTGAGCTGCTTCATAACGGTCTGCCCATGCACTCCCAGACGCTCGTGAAAACACGTTCAGCCCGTGAGACCGAACCCTTTGATTTATGAGGCTGTTGTTCTGCTCATTTTTACGACGCACCATCAGTTCCAACGCGAGCGGATTTATGTACTTTATCTCTGGATAGAATCCGGCTGCGCACAGGATCAAGGTGTTATTGATTGTCTCCCAGCCATTGATCCTATTGAGTGGATGGTTAAGCAGTCGTTCCCCTGTGTGGCTTTCGAGATGAGAGAGAGTGGGCTACTAGCTTTATTGGGGAGAGTGGGTGGTCTGCTGCACTGTCTGAGACTTGCACATTGTTGGAGGTTGAGAAACAATTGTCATCTTTGAAAAAGAAGGATTTTCTTTAGCACTCACTGTAAATACAAAGACCTATAAGGCAACTTCCAATGCAACAAACATGCCTGCATCCCATCCTTGACCGGACACGTGCATTTTGCTTATTTATAGTCCAACTGCTCAGTGGAGGCTTGATCACATTTGACCTTGTGTTGCTTTATGTGCTCAGCGGGGGGACCTTATTATCTCTCTAACACATTGCTCTATTTTTGTGATCCTGCCTTAACACCCTCCCTCTTTCTTTATCCCTTTTCTCTCTCTCTTGTATCGGAGGAGGTGTGGGTACAGGAATAGGAACGGCAAGCGCTCTGAGGGCCTCTGAAGACTTTATGTCCTCTCATCTCAGTGTGTTCCAAACAAGCTAAAGAAGCATAGAGAAAGCGAGTGTGTGGGTTTAGACGAAGGGAGGGAGGATATGGCAAGCATGAGTGTGTAAACAAACATACGCTTTAACCATCAGCCATTTGTGCAGAGAGACTTCAAAATGAGAGATCCATAAGGCGACAAGATGATCCTTAAGAGGTCGAGTGCATATGTGGACTTCCATCTGAGTGAATGTGAAGTTCAGTGAAAAGTGAAAGTGTGTTTCTGTGCCAATACTAAAGCGAAAATAAGGACTGTTAAAATGAAATTTTGAAAAAGTTCAGAATCTTAACTTAGTTGTTATATCCTAACCAACGTCTAGTCTCAAACTCAACACTGAAACAGATTGTCGATTATTTACTTTTTTATTATTATTTTTTTTTTAAATAGCAACCAAACACACACTGAAAGACTTTTCTAGGGTTGGGTGACATCTTTATATGGTTAAAAACACTGATTGTGGTATTGCATGAAATTATACATTTCTTAAAATTATACTGTCTTTCAACATTGAAAGATGTTCATTCATGTTTTCAGACAGGAAGAGATTATCAGTTGAATTGAAACACATTTTTTTTTATTTTGTGATAAAATTTACATAATTGGAAAGAGGCGACGTATTATACAATATATATATATATATAAACATAATATTATATTTTTATATATTTCTTTTTTAGAAATTAGCAATATTATTATTTTTTAGAAATTTGCATTATTTTTTTGCATATTGAGTGAAGTACCCAGAATATATATATATATATATATATATATATATATATATATATATATATATATATATATATATCTCTACAACATGTAACAGTCTAGCCTTCTTAAGAGAGTTTGGTCACATTAGCTATTTATAAGGGTATATTATATATATATATATATATATATATATATATATATATATATATATACATATATATACATATATATATATATATATATATATATATATATATATATATATATATATATATATATATATATATATATATATATATATATATATATATATATATATATATATATATATATATATATATATGTACACTGGCTTCACCTTAATGAGCCCTCAGGAGTAGTGAACAAAACAAAATTTGTCAGTAGCCTTTAATAAAACTTTAATCATTAGACTCAATGGACCATGCATGTTAACCCTTATAAATAGCTAATGTGACCAAACTCTCTTAAGAAGGCTAGACTGTTAATGTGTGTCAGCAGGGAATTTAGTGCACTTATACTTATTATATTTATATATATATTTATTTATGTATTTACTTTTAGTCATAGTCCATTTTTGTGGCTTCCTGGGACTGCTTAACAGACTCCCAAAGGCCGAGGGGCCAATTAATAATGTTCACTTTAACAGCCTTTAGGTTTTTAATAGGTTTAAAATGTGTTGTTTATTAAATTGTCACATGAAAGACCAAATTTGGGTAATCCTAATTACTTTCTCACTATTTATTCTCAAGGAGCCATTGGGGATGTGCCCATTTTATAATTTGTGCGCTATGCAATTCATTTATGATTCTCACTTCACCTATAGCGAACACTGCACTTAAAATTAGCCAATTATCTGAGACTCAGAAGATCTTAAACAGGTTGGAGTCACAATCTTCTGCGTACAGTGTCTTGGCTACAGTAGCACTGGAACAGAGGCAAGGGGACTTTTGAAACCAAGTCTCAGTGCAGCTGTTTACAGCCTGGATTTGCCTCTCTGGATTAGCAAGGCAGCTGAGATGCCTCCTTTCAATTTTTCATGATGTTTACACTGCTCCGTGTTCTTCGGGGAAAGATCAAGGCGATGCTTCCTGTCGTAGGATAGAAATATTTATCACCTCATTTTTTTTCCTCCCTTATGGTGTAGTATAGCGTGAGGAACGAGCGAAAAAGAGGACAACTCCAAGATATACACCACTTTTAAAAACTCTAGATCTAGCTGATTCAGCTGTTAAGTTAACTTGAGTCAGTTACCCAAGTCACCTGCATAATTTAGAGCGAGTATGCAAAGTTTTAAAGCTGAAGCGTGTAATTCTTATTTTCCATGCTAAAATACTTCCTCTTGGCTTAGCTGGATATTCAGTGAGAATGGGGAGACCGGAGATGCTTGTAACATATAGACTTGTAGTCAAGACCGCCTAAACCGAGACCAAGACACTACCAAGACCAGAGGGTATCGAGACCAAGACAAGACCAAGACCAAGACAGACCAAGTCGAGACCAAGACCGAGACCAAGTCGAGACCAAGACCAAGACCATAAAACAGACTAGTGTTGTTGAAGCTAAGCAATAACTTGTAAGATTTTGTTTTGCATTTCCTATCTATCTCTGCCGATTTCGAAGTCTCCAAGTGAGTCCATTCTGCAACTTTTAAATTGATAAAAGTTTCCAGAATGGATTCTGCAACTTTTATAAATCAAGAGTCGAGACGAGACCAAGACCAAAGACCGTCAAGACCATGACAAGACCGAGACCGCGTAAAAGTGGTCTCGAGACCAGTCTCAAGACCAAGACTGGTCTCTAGACATACATCACTAGAAACATATCAGTTTGTCCACTTAAAAATTAGCAACATTAAGGGTTAAATCACTTTCAGGAGGTGTGAGCTTTGTCAGTTATAAGCAAAAAATAAGAGATTTACAGGGCAAAACAATTTTAAGGTAAAAACAAAAACAAAATGTAACACTTTATTGCAACGCATTCTCATCCTAGGGCGTCTAACTTATGCTTTTGACCATGCGTCAAGATATTCACAGTTGTGAGAGTACCTGTCTTTTACACTTTTTTACACTTTTAATTGATTGCCAATGTTTTATATATTTGTTCAATCATTTTTATGTTGTTGTTTTAGAGTAAAATGGTTCTTTTTATTACCTCTTGAACTAAAATGCTTAAAATGGAATGAGGCAGAGTTGGGTGAAGTGGTTGTTGGGGGAAAGTTGCTAGTTGAAAACGAAATAAACAAAATAATTATATTACAAAATTACATTAAAAAAAAATTACAAAATTGCAATCAAATTGCTCACGCTCACATCAACAACAGCACTGTTTGTACTTTAAACAACTATTTGTAGCAAATTAATGTCTTAAAACTAATCACACTGGTTGACAGGTCACAGTATAAATCAATAGAATTTTTAATGGGCTCTATGCACGGCGGCATTTCCGGTGAAGGATTACTTCTGCCGATCGTAGAGTCCAATGCTATACCGAGAATTTACATTGTTTTTTATACTCTACGGCTATACTAAAGAAACGTTAGTCTCAAAAACAGACAAAACAGACACCCCTCATATTGTTTATGCTTCTTTGTTTATTATAGTAAATAAACATAACTATACTATATATACTAAAATTGCATCTTAACGTATTAAAGTTTCGTTTAAAAGATGGGAGGACGGTAAGTTTGAGAAGACTCTGCCATAATCCCGTTTTCCTCTGCTTTAAATCTCCCCAACCGGAAACTGAAGAGCAGCATTGCGTCAAATGTGTAAATATATGTGTGCATACAGGCTATTTCCCTGAAAAGTCCTGGGGTGCATTTCACGTACAATGACGTTCATGATGACACAATAATATGATGCATCATTGGAGAAATCAACTAGCTAGTCACGACTGTTTCCGAAACCCATTGTCGCAAAGTGTTGTTCAACCACGTTGGTTTCGCACGTAGTGGAATAATAACTCCTTTTAATAAAACTGTTTAAGATCCAATTAACGCTAGATTTTTTTAAAATATAAATTACAGACATGTCATCTGAGGTCTCTTTCTAATTGTTCTCAGTTACTTTGCTTTATTACCGGACTTAATATTTGGCTCGTTCTTACATAGTAGAGCACGTTCGCACATGCGCACTCTTCAAACACGTTACTTTAAAATTTAAATCTTTTGACAAACTAAAAGACGTAAATTCATAAACGTCACCAGTTGTACTGAATGTCAGCTTGCTAATTTTGATCAAGATAAGGATTTACAAATGTCCAAATGTCATGCAATATAGGAACGATGCTTCTAACGACAGGTCGAGAGCTGTCGTTCAAACCACACAACTTTGCGATGCTGTTTGCAAATGTTCGTTGGAACGATGGTTTCGGGAAACACGACTCATTAAACTATGCTGATAACGACGGAACTTGCGACCATAGTTGGCTAACAATGCTTTCGGGAAACGCACCCCTGACCAGCCACACACAGCGACACCGTCTGAACCAATCGTGTGCATTTAGGGTGGGGCTACCTGTTTATCTAACCAATGAAAGACAGGGTCGTGGAGTCATTACGTTCTGTTAGGTGCTGCCTGTGTTACAGACATCTTTACTGAAATCACTTTAGCTTTAACTTACAAAGTTAACAACAGTTCAATCCCCTGAGGTCTCTTTAAGCTTCATTACATATTCCCGATACAATATCAGAAATCTTCTTAGCTTCTGGTTCATGTCTCAGTAAAATCCCAACATAAAAGGCTTAGCTGCAGTAGCATGTCTGGACTTTGGATGGCCTCTCTTCTCAGTTCTTTAGTGAATAATGATTTATCTATTGCAAATGGTGTTAAAATGCCCCACCATTAGCAGACTTCGTCGGATAATGCTGAACTCCGGGAGTTGGGCTACAGCATTAGCATTCACCAGACCGGCTACTTTCCCCTTTAGCATATGCTTTTCTCTCTGCTGCTCTCTTTTTCATCCTTCTTCTGCACTTCTTCCTTATCAGCCAGTGTTTAAGATGATAATTGACATTCTTTGACAAGATCAGCAGCGGAAGAAGGCCATTTAGACTGCATTCTATTCAAAAAACGCCTGTTGTTCCTCCAGTAATTACACTGCGGTTGAAAAGATCACAATTGCTCATTGAATTCAAATCAGATTAAATGGAAGTGGTAGCTGAAATGTCCGTGCTGTTCATCTTCTGTGAAATTCTCCTAATTTAGTTAGTTATTCTCTCAGTCAAGCTTGCTTTCATTCTCTTTATGGCCTTATCTTTGACCTTTTACACACTCCCTCAGCTTCAATAGTTTTTTTCATATCCCCATTCTGTCGATCAGGTCATCTGGTCAAACTCTGCATCATATTCGTCATTTAACAGTTGTTCTGTCTTCCTTTCCTCTCATTTTATTTGTGCCACACATAGTGCTTTATGTGCTCGGACTGCAGACTGTGTTGTTCCTTAGCAAACCATCCAACAAAGAGTGATCTGTAATGAGATCCGAGTGTTTCGTCAGTCCGCAGTTCTCCCTTAGACCACTTGGAGGCAACGTTTACATGGTGGAGAACGCCTGAACGGCCACAGAACGACTGGAGCTTTTCTTTTGGCTGGCCACACTACGCAGTCAGAAACCCCTAAATCAGGCCAGATGAAAACAGATGCTGGATGGAAATGTCACAAGTGTATCTCAAACTGCCAGCGCATTAACCTCCTTAGCCAGAGTGCCCTGCTCCTCTGGGACCTTTACCGAACTCCATTGATTAAAAACACTAGCAGGTTACGAGACATAAGGGGAGAGAGAGTAAAACAGTCAGAGTAAGCAAATGAGATCTCTTTAACTCACCATGCTGTCAGAGAAAATAGGGGGATGGGTGAAAAAAAAGATGAGGGTTGGTCAAACTTATTTTTTTTAGTCTGCTACCAGGCCTTGGTGCTAAACCTGAGCAGCATGAGTTTGTTTATGTATATATATATATATATATATATATATATATATATATATATATATATATATATATATATGCAGTTTTGATGATCCTCAATAAAAAACAACAGTTGCAGTGTGTAGGCTATTGGGATAAGAAATAAAGAGAAGAAAATACAAAAGTAAGGAGGACCGGAACAACCTGATTTTCATTATCCTACGCTAAGATTTCTGATGGAATATTTGAGAACGCACGTGATTTCACAGGAAGCCTGGTTGTCTGAAACCATCATAAATCTTGATGTGTTTTCTTCTGCCAACAAGTTCTTCCATACACCCTGATCTTCAGACCTCTGGCTTTTCTCAGTAATTTAAGCTTCACCAAAGCTCTCCTGAAACTGTAATGCCAAATAAATGTTTAAAGCAGTGGTTAAAGTTTCATTTGAAACATTGAACACACTCAAGAGCAAATATTTTAGTCAGGGCAGGCACTTGTTCATGTTTAAGTTGGTCTCATGTAAACAAAAAGCTTAAAGGGATAGTTTACCCAAAGGGACAATTCGTCAATATACAACGTTTTCAGGGCCCCCTTAAACGTCGGTAGATGACGTTATGGGATCCTAACTCTACCCCAGACCTAAATCTAACCCTAAACCCAACTCGTCACCTAACTGACGTTAAAGGTACAGCGTCAGTTGTATGACGACCCGGGGATCGTCATCTACCGACGTTTAAGGGGGCCCTAAAACGTCGTATATTGACGAATGGTCAAAAACGTCCCAAAACGTCAGTTATATGATGAATTGGGATGAGAATGTGTTGCAACCTCACCCTCATGTCATTCCAAACCTGTTCCAAACTGTGCGTTCACACCGTCACAACGCGAATAGCGCGTCAAATTCACGTCTGACGCGTCTCAGTTTGACGTTTGACCACTTTGTGTTAATTCGAGCATCAAGAGTGAAACTGACGTGCGAAAAACAAAAGTTTGAAGCGAAATTTACACTAGTCAGAATAGAAATCAGTTGGCGGCCATTTTCTTTTTATGTCGACCGAGACATTCATCGATAGTCACCACTCTGTATTTGCTGAGTGGTGTCTGAGTGGTGTTTACAGTTTGATGACCTGTTGTCCCGCATTGGAGAGAGGATCACCCTTGCCCTCATCCATCTATTATAATTTATTTGTGTTTTGATGATAAATAGAGCCAGCCCCAAAAGTTATTAACCTATCCTGTGATTTTTTTTCTCTCTACGTCCAGACACAAACTTTTACACATATGTTGGATGTCTTTACATCATAATAATATTTCATATAATCTAGATATGGAATACATAATATTCAATACAAAATGAACAAGTCTCGTATATTGAAATAACATTTCAAGTAATAAATATTTGCTTTGTTGTGCATTAGAACCACACCAGGCATTTAGTCATATTACAAAACAATTTATTGAAGCATCCAGATACTTACTCCAGATACACCACGCGATCAAGTAGCAGGCTCCTGATTGGTTAATGCGGCATCAATTGACGCAAAGTTCAGATTTGTGAATGCGCAAATAGCACTTAACTAAATAATTTGCCCGCAATGCACTTAACGCACCAGACGCTCAATTCTGCGCCATTCACGCGAATTAACTGGCGAATGAGCATCTCACTGCCGCGCTCTACACCTCATTCGCGCCGCAGGAATTTTTTATGCACGTAACGCGTTTTTGCATTGACTTAACATTGAAATCATTCGCACCTGACGCGCTATTCGTGCCTGATGCGCTATTCCGGTGTGAACGCACCATAAGACTTTCATTCAGAGCACATCTACCTATCACTCCATTTGGCAAACACCCGATCCATGGCGATGAAGTGATAGGTAGATGTGCTCTGAGCTTCCATATTCTCTGGTTCATTTCTTCACCCTGCACATATTTACATATTCATCTAAATGGCGCACTCAGAAGATTGGTCAGCATCAGGACGTTCTCTACACAGGGCAACTTTTTGAGCAATGTTGCCGTCAACAGGCAACCAGGTGAGACACAGGGCCCACAACCAGGGCTCCAGACTAACTTTTCTACTGGTTGCACTGGTGCTACCAACTTTTTCAGTTGGTCGCACAAGCATATGATTTGGTCGCACCTTTTTTTTTTTTTTGCTACATGCCATGGGATTAATCGAATGCATGCTGATGAATAGTGGTTTTAATGGACCAAAGCTAGCAAAGGCTTTCTGGGTTGCAGCATAAACACCTTTAATATATTAATTATCATTGCCAAATTTCAGGATTTTCATGGATTTTGGACAGTAATTTTAATCTGTAATTTTAAGCATTTTATAATTCAATTGTGTGCAATCTATTTACATTTGAATCACATTCTATCTATCTGTTTATCTATCTGTCCATCCGTCCGTCTTTTATCATTTTTCTATCAGCATCATCTTTCTATCTTTTAAAAATCATTAAACATTCAAATGTATGCATTACATTTTAATAGATTAGAGTATTATAATAAGCTATTACAGATTTTTCCTTGTCAAAGTTTATAGTTGTAATAAAAACAGAAATCACACGATCCTGACCTTCTGCATTTTATAATAATTTCCTTTCCTCAGTCGAGGGATTACTCTCATCTAATTGCTGAAAAGACGTAGGAAGAAGGGGCTTAATTCGTAATTGTGCGTTCCACCATCAGTGTGCAATGCGCGTGACGTCTACGTTCGTTAATAAATAAACTGCACGTGTCTTGCGGAAGAACACTGTAGCCGGAGCTACTTCTCTCCATTCATGTCTATGGCGAGTCACGCAGGCACTGGGCAACTCCGCATCCGAGTCAACCCCGGGATAAAATAGTCAGAATATAAACACTTATTATAGGCGTACCGTCGTGATTCAGGATAAGTCAAAAACACGGTTTGGAAAATGGATTCATGATGTAGCCTACTCATTCATTTTGAACATAATGTAGCGACTGTCAATGGCTGTGTGGCTGTCAATCAGCTATGTGGAACCCCGGGTGTGCTGTTGGTTGGTGGCCTGGGAAGAGGGTGGCGGCGGGTTGAGGACATTGTTGAGGATCGACATTCGTCTGTTGTTTTTGGTTGCTCTATTCAGAAGCTGTGTTTCTGAATGCCTGCACGTGCTCTACGAATAAACAAGTTAACTGAACTCTGGCCTCGTGTGAGATGCTACAATAAGTTATGGACTGCAGCAGCTGATACAACAGCGTTTTGTTGCGCGAGCGTCCACTCGCACATATGCGACCACTTAAAATTTTAACTCACACATTCTCAAAAAACGGTCGCATATGCGACTAATTTGGTCGCAGTGTGGAACCCTGCCCACAACGGATCTAAAGTATTCAGATAGAAATGTATTGCCCATTTTCAATGGGAAAGTGCCCAAGCAACAATCACTCGACAAGATTGCCCACGCAACATTACTCAAAAAGTTGGCCTGTGCATCATCACCTTAACAGTGTACCGCTGCAAAGAAATTTCAAACTTCTTTTTACCCTTAAAAGAAAGAATTTCGCCATGAGTCTATATCAAGGCCTCAATGTACAACATGTGTCTGAATTCAGAATACCTGCACTTATTCCTGCCAAATCTTGATATGTTTATGGTTCTAGGTGTCATAATAGTTGTGTTGCTTTTCCATTGTGAGTAGCTATCATGTCACGAAAGTGCACTGATAAACATTTAACCCTGTTTTGGAGATAAAGTGATGACTAGCTGTCAGCGTGTACTACTCCGCTCTGTGACAGGGCATCATGGTGAGATGCTGCAGGTAGAGCTGACTTTAGCACAAGCACAGCAGGGCCCTGCGGGCAAGGCTAGTTGTGAATGGATAGGAAAGAATACAGCCCCAGGGAGGGCGTCTGCTGATGGGTCTTCTTCACTGTCTGAGCACGACTCCGTCACTGGTCTATGGTCAGAGTGTGCGGCATTATGGAGTTACCGTATGCTGTTACTGCAGTGCTGCAGCAGAGTGCTTGTTTACTTGAATTGTCTCCTTACTGAATAAGATATGTTTTCTTGAATGTAAAAGATGCTTTATATAATAATCTCCGCTGAGAATGCTGACTAAGGACAGAAAATGTAATGGAAAATGAGGAACCTAACAGAAAGTGACAGTACTATAAGACATTCGTGGTAATATATGTCAATAAATGGGTAGTTGATATTACATACATTAATGTCTCATGTGACATGCTACACTGCAGAAATTATATCCTTAGTGTTGTTTGTCTTTTTTTCCAGTACAAATATCTAAACATTCTTAAATCAATATGCATTAGAAGCAAAATGACATAAGATTATAATACAAAAAAACAAACAAACAATGTAACCTATTACCGGTAGTATGCCCATATACCAAAACAAACAAGCTCATGACACTGAATCCTTGAACCACAAAACCAGTGCAAATAATTCTGATCTGGGCACAAATAATCAGTAGATGACAGTTCTTGGCATTGCTTTGTTATTTTCCTTGCTCCTTTTCGCTATTTTCTGCTTTTCTTTCTCATCTAATTCTCTCATCTTCATCAGCTGTCATACATTGTCATATGCTATCCGTCACTATTCTCTTGTTTTCAGGTCTCTCTCTTTTCCCCATCAACATTATTGGATTGCTGGCTTTCAGCCACAGTATTAAGACATAGAGCCCTCCATCCCTGGAATAAACAGATTGTATGCACAACCAGCCGCGGCTCGTCTGTAAGGGCAGGTGGGGCAGTGTCCCAACAAAATATTCATTCAAAATATAGACATCTATATACATGTAATAAATAGTAAATGTGTTCAGCATCTGCATCAAATATTCTTTGGGTTTTCTAGATTATTTTAAGTCGTAAAGAGAGCAGGATATATTAAAATTTAAAGCTGCGGTCGGCAACTATGGCTGATTGAATGGACTTTGGCAACATTTTGAATGTTTACAACTCATATTTCCCTCCCCACTATCAACGAATACCCTCCCACAGAGTTTGTGCTCGAGTGTGTGCGCACCAGGTTATCGGTGAACACGACCGTCTCATCAGCATTCATCAACACCATGGATTATTTGGAGGTATGCTGCCCTGGCTAATCTACCAATATATTGCAATTGCTAACGTCATTTATACTCGAAATGAGCTTACTTGGTTTGTTAGTGTTCCACCATCACTCTTCCTTACTGCGCAAACTTCAGGCGTGTGCATGTGATTGTAACGTGCGCGAGGGGTGGCATGTGCCCGATCTGTGATTGACAGTCAGATCTCACACCCCCTGGGCTGATTGGACACAGTTAACAGGGAGCGCTGGATTTTTGCAAAACAAATAACACGCTCCAGATGGAGCTAGAAGCTCGGGTTTTTTCTAAAACCACTTTATTTATGTTGTTCTGTCGGATTATAGTATCGATTTCACTGAATATGATCAAACAAATTTTGCCGACGGCAGCTTTAATGGCATCGGCATGCATGTCTCATGATACGATGTGGGTAATCCCGGTGCCTGAGCCATGTCCAGCTCTACAGCGCCCCCACAATTTCCAATGTAAATCTGTGGCGAAAAAATGGAACTGCAGCACAGTCTAATTCAAAGCCATTTGGGCAGATTTTACAATTCCTGTCCTTACACCTTATGTAAACCTTGCTCTTAACCAATACGATATGAATCCACTTCAGCTATGTGTATGTTAGTCTGAATCAGGTCAGTAAATAGTTGTCATGTCTGTTCTTCCTATGTGGAGAATCGGATCATATGAATGAAAGAAAAAAATCCTTTAGTTTAAACATATTCTTGTGAAAAGCCTTTATACAGTTCTGTTGTGTTTGTTTTATGTTTGTGCTGACTTTCTTTTCCTCATCCGGAATTCTTGTAATATATATTCTAATATTCTAAAACAACAAGCAGTTCAAGTAGTAGTTAAAAAAAAAAACGTTTGCTAATAATTTACTCACCCCCATATGTCATCCAAGATGACCATGTCTCTCTTTCTTCAGTCGAAAAGAAATTAAGGTTTTTGATAAAAACATTTCAGGATTTTTTCTCCATATAATGCACTTAACTGCATGGTAACCAAACGGTTCAAGGTCCAAAAGACAGTTTCAGTGCAAACTGTTCAAAAGAGCTTCAAACGATTCCAGACGATAAACAAGGGTCTTATCAAGCAAAACAATTGGTCATTTAAAAATAAATAAATAAAATAACAAAGTTTAAGTTTTATAAGCTCAGATGGCTACTTTGCTTTGTTCTGTGATGTGCGTTCATGATTCTCCAGTTCGAACTCGTTTATCAAAATGAAAAAAAAATGTTTGTGTCTTTTGGTTCATTCAACGAATTAAATGAACGGATTGACTCTGGAAAAGATACGATTCGTGCATCACAGAACAGAGCAAGGCGACCATTTGAGCTTATAAAACTTAAACTTTGTAGATATTTTTATTTAAAATGACTGATCGTTTCACTTGATAAGACCCTTATTCATCATCTGGAATCGTTAAAGTCCTTTGAACAGTTTGCAGTTTGCACTGAAACTGTCTTTTGGACCTTGAACCGTTTGGTTACCAGTAAAGTGCATTATATGGAGAAAAATCCTTGAAAGTTTTCATTAAAAACCTTAATTTCTTTTCGCCTGAAGAAATAAAGACATGGTACATCTTGGATGACATGCTGGAAGTAAAATTGGAGAAGTTTTTCCTTTGAGTTTTCCACGTACAGGCGATACTATTTTCAAAACGATCCCCATTCACACGCATCAGAGAAAACGTCGAAAATGCTGTATTCCACTGCCAGGCTATTAGATGGCGATGAAACACTGTAGATTAAAAATGTAATACGCATGTGTACGACGTCATCGTTATCAGAGATTCGCATTTTTGTTGTATACACACAGACCGACCCATTTTCAAAAGTTTGCATTTGCAGACACCCAAAAATCTGTTGTCAACTTGTCTAATTGTACCGTTTGCGAACATTTTTATTCAAAACCGCAATTTATTACAAGCGTGCCGCAGTTATGTCATCCGTCACTTTAAATACTCAAGCTCTTTAAATCAGAATGGATTCTGATTGTCTGTCAATGCTTGTATTGCTCAGTAACTGAAGAAGCAAAAAACCCTCTGAAGGTGATTCCAACAATATCATTCCAGCGTTGTAATAGTTGTTGTGTTGACTCAATTTAGAATGATTTTAAAACTAAATCTTTATCGTTACCATAATAGTTATCATCCTTGGTTTGAACAGGCCTTTATGGAGGCATGAAGTTCATTACCCATGTAAGATTGTTAAAGGTTTACAACTCTACTCAAGAGCAACTGATAACCAGAACATATGAACGTATACAAATCCATATTAAGATTAGACCTCGAATCCAGGTCACCCACTAATCCCCTTTTACCTCCGTGACCGGTGAGCTTAGGAAGCAATGACATGCTTATAAATCACTCGCAAGCAACGATTGTTTATGTTGGGGGCAATTATCCCAGGCATATGTAAACCCTCAGCACCGTGATAAATTAGATGCTGCGAATAGGTGTCCAAAAATGACACCTTCACCGCGTGCTTCACCGCCCTTCAGCGCACAACACCGGCTCTGACACCGAATACAACAAGCTTCTGTCACTCTCCGTCAACTGGCTACTTATGGGCGAGGAAGGAATGGGGTAATTGGGTAAGAAAAAGGGAGAAGGGACGGACAGGATAATGAGCGCAGGGTGTGAGATATAAATAAGCCTCATTTTGTTTCAGTTTATTTTTGACTGTCTTACGTCGAGCGTTTTTAATTCCTGGCTCGGCCGAGATGTCTGCAGTGTGACTTATATCCCGTCTGGAGGAGGAAAACAGAGTGGGATCCAGGCTTCCGGAGGAATAGAAGAATGACAGATAGCGAGAGATTTGGCAGTTGGAACATGGCGACATCCACCACTGCTATCAAGGTTTATACTCTGGCCATTCCAAATCAGACAGATTGTTCCGAATACGGATTAAGCCACGGACACAATGTTCCCGCTTTATCCCTCTAAGAAGAAAGTAGATGGTAATAAAAGTTTGTTTTAAGGTAGCAGACAATCTCACACCATAGGTACAGCTGGTGAAGGACACGCTCTAGTGCTCCTTAATGTTGTACGGCGGTCACGGCCACGAGTTTAGTTGTGGCACATCGATGCGGGAGAGCAGCACTTACTCCGATAGGAAAATCCAGCCAGTGTCACTAGAGGTAAAGAATGCAATAGATCTCAGCAAAACAAATCCAGAAAATTTATCACAGGAATGAGAGAGAGCTACTTGTGATTCTGTTGTTGCAATAGAGAAGTAATGCCAATAGTCAGCCATGGACAAAATGAATAAAAGTAGGAGGGGACATTAAAACTATGACTGTCCTGGAGAAATTGTCCATCACCAACCATTAGCTCCAGGACATGGATGTCATCCGAGTGAGATGCAGATATGACAGAGAGGCTAATTTTATTTGGTAACTGCTAACCATGAGTGATGACAACTGCATTCCTAGATAAATGACTGATGGCCTACAGAGAGACAGAGAGGTTATTTAATGCTCGGAACACATTGTATGATTTTGATCTGTCCCAGAAGAAAGATGATAAATCGTGCGATTTCTGTGGTAGTGGCACCTAAACGGTCGTCCTACATCATACAGTGAGAGAGGTTCAAATATCGTCACGGTGCTTGCGACCAAAGTTTGACTGTGATCATTTTCTGACAGTGTTCAAAATTTAGCATGATCATCTCAGTGTGTTTGCTTCCACCATGACTGCTTCCATACTGTCCTCTTTCGCTTCCTCTTTTTTTTTGCAAACATAAAAAACACAATTGCCAAAGTATGATTCATCTTGCTCTACTTGTTTACAACTAGCGCATGCTGATGACGGGGGCGGAGATGGTAGGATTAGGGTGCGGTTAGGGATCAGGGGGTGGAGATGGGTAGAATTAGGGGTGGGGTTAGGGATCAGGGGGTGGAGATGGGTAGAATTAGGGGTGGGGTTAGGGAACAGGGGGCAGATGGGAGATAGGTGGGTTAGGGACAGGGTGGAATGGGAGGATTAGGTGGGGTTAGGGAACAGGGGTGGAGATGGGTAGAATTATGGGTGGGGTTAGGGAACAGGGGGCGGAGATGGGGAGGATTAGGGGTGGGATTAGGGATCAGGGGGTGGAGATGGGTAGGATTAGGGAACAGGGGGTGGAGATGGGTAGGATTAGGGGTGGGGTTAGGGATCAGGGGTGGAGATGGGTTTTATTAGGTACATGTACTGTGAAAGGTGTTGATCCAGATCCAACTCCTCCCACATTCCATGTACTTAATACAGTGTTGTGCATGAACGCATTCAATGAACGATGTTCACTGAACTCGTTAATATTTTCGCCGAACGCTGAACTGAACGAATCACTTTTCATACAATGAACGCGAACGAGAGCGGCGCTCACTCTGTCAGGAATGAATGAGCAGCACGCACAGTTCACGCTCATTTGAAAAGTCAGGTTTTACCTCCAACCCCCGTTTTGAGTTGAATCCACCCTGCGACAGTATTGTGGTGGAGACTTTGTCTATTATCACTGGGTATGTTAGACGAGGTCGAAGTACAGTGTGCATACTTGGCGCGCGCACAAGGCAGATCTGGCCGCGCTCGCGCTGCTCGTATCATCACTTATGATCTGCAATTGTCCATAACGAGTGATCTTTTGAACTAAACAGGTCTTATCTACTTGTGTTTGTGTGTCATATGAATAATAAATGCCCCATACATGGACTCAGAGGGCCTACTGTATGTAGTAAGTTAAGTTGTTCCAACGCGTTCTCATCCTTTAGCGTCATATAGAACGTTATATGACAAACGGCGTTCATACTACGCACATGGTACCCTTTATCGTTCATATAACACGCGCTGTGATGGTTAGGTTTAGGTGTGGGGTAGGGTAGGGTAGTCTCATATTACGCTAAAGGATTTATGACGCCTTGAGTTTGCGTGTTATATAAACGATAAAGGGTACCATGTGCGTAGTATAGCGCCGTTTTGTCATAAAGCGCTTTATGTAACGCTAAAGGATGAGAACGGGCTCGTTGTTCAGCTGGTAGCTGTTCATTTTCTTTAGACAAATATAATCAGGAAGATTGTTTTATTATAAATGAATGTAAATGGCATTTTCATTGTTTACTCACTGCTTACTTCCTTTTGAAGGTGTGAAAATGTGTTGGTTGAAGCAAATTTGACATTACAGTACATGACTACTTTGGTCTGGTTTACATAGTTACTGCCGTTCAGATTATGCTGGATTTTTGTCAGTAGACTGATCTTTTCCCCATGAACCTGAAATTTTAAAGTCCTGGGTAATTTGATTCATGCTGGCTAAATACATTTTTCACTGAACACACAGTATACCTTGATTGCAATTTATATTTTCCAATTTCTACATATCATGATTACACATTATTTAAGGGGTAAATATATTCTCTATCTCAACAGTATTTTTCTCCTGGCTATAATAATTGTCTCTTGTTTATTGGTACAATAATTTTGATTAGTTTTGACACTGATTTGCAGCAGGTAAAGAGGTTCTATTGAGTAAGATAGTGGCCTATCTTAAAAAGAATTTAACAAATTAACGTGAACTAGTTAATTTTTAGATATGTGAACTTAGTTCATTTAAAAAAATTAACTATGAACGTGAATTAGTTCATTATTATCTGCGTGAACTGAACTTTGAGCTAGTTCTTTTTAAGTATGAACTGGCACAACACTGACCTAATAATACCCATCTCCTCCCCCTGGATTTCAGTGTTCTGCAGTGAGGACCATTCTCCCGGGAACGCAAGTTCATTCCCTAATTTATCAACGGTGCAAAATAGGAATGACACATGCGTCAGTGTACAAAGTCAATTGCGCTGGGTGCAAGATAGGGCCCACCATCTGGAATTAAATGCCAATAACATTGTTGTATTTATTAACTTTCCAAAATAGGGTCAAACATTTCTCCTGAAATCTCTAGAACTTTCCAATGAGTTTTGCAAGTGTTACTGTGTACTGTAGCATTAAAATTGATGTTAAGTGATTAAAACATAAGATACAGCCCAGTACCTGCTTAACATCTCCTGAGCTTTAATCAGTGTTTAATCAGGCACTTGTTTTAGCGAGAAGCAAAACGTTATTCACACAGCGGGATTAAAGACAGCAATTCATTTTCCATAATTGTGATAATAACTCTCTTTCACAGCAGCTTACACACCGGTATCACTAAAGTAGATGATTCAGCCCTTGAAATAGACCAAGTACTTTTCACTCAAAGCTAAAAAAGATCAGAAATGAACCACCTGAATGACATGAAACCCCTGTCTGTTTGTGCATGGAGTGTGTGTATCTGCGCTGTGTCCTTATGACTGCTGAAGTGGAACGGTAGTGAATAAGAAAAGAGAAAGGTCACTCCTAGCCTCTCTTTGGAGAGCTTCTAACTCTCAGTCTCTGAACGACTGTGAGTGATGTCTTCAACTCGGCCCAGTGGCCATGGTCAAACAACATGAATATACTCACAAATTCAAAGACACACACATCTGCTCTTTCAAACTCCATAGAAGCCATTTAAATCATTGGCTTTCGACTCTCTCAGAGAGTGGTGATTACAGACTGGAAATAAAAGGTTGTTTGTCCATGTCATCGCTTATATGATTGTCAGATTAGAAGCAGACAGTGGCCATTAGGCCTTTTCACATACTGTACTTCACACAGGAAAAACAGCAAAATAGATCTACAGAATATAAAGAAAATTGTAAGGAATAGTAAGAATCCCCCTGTAGTAAAAACAATCAGAAAATGAATTATATTCTTTTTCGTCATTATTGTCATTATCTGGATGTAGTAGACAGAGAGTATTGAGTCAAATTACAATATGTCTCTGTAGTTTTCCTTCTTTCTTTCCAACACGGACAGATACTGTCAGTTGTTGTATGATAAATTCTCTTGGCATTGTGCTGATGCTTACAACTACAATGGCAACTCATGTAGATACACTGCATATTGACTACTGTGTCAAGAGAAACGGATGTGACTTCAATTACATATTTTTTGTGTTGACAGTCAGTCGATTTTTTAGAATACATTTGTAAATGATTGTTGGCAGTATGACTCTATCAACTATATATATACAATTTAAAAAATAAATAAATAAAAAAATGTAATCAGTGCAGGATGGTCTTGACTCTGAGCTAATAAAACCTGATGACTTCTCACTATCGCTTCATTCAACCACTGTTGAGTTTTTGTAAACCTACAGTCCTATTCAGACGTAAAAGGAATACTTCAGGATTTAGCATTAAGCTTTGTATTAGCAGGAAACCTGTAGTATTTTCAAATTACCGTGCTTTCCACCCTAATATGCCCCTGAGACGAGAGAAAAAATCCTCAGATGATGCAAAAATCATCATTTAGTAGGGGTTACCATCCTCTTTTTCCTGTCCGAGGGTAGAAAATGTCCGGATTCAGTCGCCATTCATTGTTTACATGCACACCTTTTGTTTCAATCTAACTAAATTCATTATTCTGATTGGTGAATCTGAATGTAGTGTTTACATGAATGCTAAGTGATCGTGTCTGATGTGCGTTTTAACATTGCTAAAGATTCCCGCTCCTCGCCACAGTACACATAATGAATGGCGACGTTTCTGCGCAAAAGCCGAATCCTGGACATTCTTGTGCATTCTCGAAATCCGGGCAGACTCATCGTAGACTTCACCAGTAGCCTGAGACTAAATGTTGTTTAACTACCTGCAGTAACCGGTAGGTGTGGTCTCCTGAGGGCAGTGACACAGTGCATTCTGGGAGCATTCTGTCTTTCATCCACATAAGCCAAAAAAACATTATCTGGCTTTCTCTAAGTCTAGAAAGCTCCAAATTTAAAAAATAATTTCACATTTCTTTTACATAAATGACCGATTTCAAATACACATTCATCTTTCCAGAGGTGAAGTATCCTTTTAATTGTTTCTAGGTACGAAATATATTTCAACATTTACAGGGGTTGAATTTTATTGTGATATTATTGCCGCCCAAATCCAGAATGATGTTTTTCTCCCACCACCTGGCCAAATTACCTATTCAATAACGCTTATTTCATGCAGCCGCCATTTTTAAATTCGCTCCGGTGGACGAAAACTGAAAGTGACACTTTTAATCACAGGCGAGTCGCTGAATTTGATGGCGTATTGTTGTTTTAATGTAGAAATTATTCTGAAAAAATGCATACATTTCTTTCATACTTTAGACTACAGTGCAATTAATTTTTAATAACATATTTTTTATATATAATTCAGAACATAAAAAAGGAGCAGGAACAAACTATATAAATATCCTATATTGGATATTAACGTCCAATAGTGTAATAGCAGCAGCTTCAGGTTGGGACACTCGGCGTTCACATGCTACTGAAAATAGAATATTTTCCACTTGTGAACTGGTATTTACCAGTGTGTTACGTTCAAGTGCTTTTGTTGTCGTAATGTGGTAAAAGTTGGAGATTCCAGACCTGTTATTTAGCTAAACTATTTACAGTAGCTTAAGTCATCTGCAACAGCAAGAAAATGATTTATCAAAACTCAAAAAGTAAATAATATGCTTGCTGTATATTCTCTAGATCATGAATAGAATATATTTTTACGATTCACGACTCTTGCTCTCTCGCTATTTTGAAAAGATCAAAGGTTATCTCATCTCTGGCAACTTCGTCCAATCAAATATTCTACGAGTTGCCCAGTGGAAAATACCAAATGAGGGGTGTTCATGTGCATTTTCCACGTCGGTTTTTGGTATTTACCATTATTACCATAGCACATGAATGCAGCAGTAGTCCAAGGCATTGGGGTTCTTTCCACCAGAGCCTCGCTTTCAATTTCAAAATGGCGGCGTATACCTAAATTGTTTGACAAACACTGACAAACACTAATCCAAAAGTCATTTTGTAATCCTATTTGACCCCTGTCAAGCACCGTACAGCAACTTTGCAGTAATTTGCATACATTTTAAAGATGAACAGCTTCATTACTGAAATGCCAAAGAACCAAATGGTTCAAATCAGTCACCATAGTCATTTCCTATTGGTTCAGAGTAACCAAGAAATGAGCATCCAGATACAACGTATAGCCAAATGTGATCATCTGCTCAAGATCCTTATAACCATAAAACTCATAATATAGGGCAGATCTCATCAAGAATGTCCAGACAATCATATATGATAAAGTATAACGGCACCTCATTTTGTAATTAAAAGCACATTTTCTTTATCTCAATGACTTTTAGGATAAAAAGAAGCACTCTAGTCTCAATCAAGCAAATGACACTTGATGAACAGAGATACTTTGTCCACGGATGAAACCGTGAAGCTGCATTAGAGAGGCCATGTTCATTATCATTAGAGTCTTGCACCGCTGTGGTCTGCTTTGCTCTAGTTCCCTCTGTCCGCAAAAGCAATTCAGTCGCCGTATCTGAGCTGTATTAGAACAAAAGAGGCAATCAGGAGAGAGGAGAAGAAAAGCCCAATTTTCTCCTGGCTAATTAAAGTAAAGGAAGACAAGATGAAGGGCAGTGCCCCCCGGCATCCCTGTGCAAACTGAAGGACCCTTAAAGGCTGCTCTTTTATGTGTCTGGAAATTGGGTGCCACTTTTTTTTCTATGACAAATCTCTGAAAGAGAGAGAAAGAGATAGGATTAGAGAGACGGAGGAGGTGTTCATGTCTTTTGATAGCTAGACAGGAGACCTTCTACATCTATACATTACAAAAAGCGTGTAAACTATTACAAAAGTTGGTTCATGAGTAAATTAATTTCTAAAAAAAAAACCTGACTTCAAACCATCTGACTGTGTAAACGTTTTGAGTGGAAAATGATAGAATTAGATAGAGTGTTTTCATAGAACAGCTTTTGGTGCAAAACGAAGTCTGTTTGGTTGTTTGGTTGAACAACTTGAGGATGCAGTGGGTTGTTTCAACCCATGTTTGGGTCAAATATCGACAAACCCAAACATTGGTTAAAATTTTTAAATCAATTTTACAACCAACGGTTGGGCTTGTCCATATTTGACCAAACATGGGTCTGAAACAACCCAGCATGTTTTTAATGTGAGTAAATGATGATAGACATTTTAGTTTTTGGTGAATATCCCTTTAACCTCTTAACTGTCACCCCCCCCCCTTTTTTTGAATAGACATGAAAATGCACATTTCAAACTTAAATGGTTGTAATTCAAGAATGCTTTGGAATATAGACATATGATTGATCTTGTTTTAAAGAAGACATTTGGCAGATTTTTGTAGAAGTGAAATAAATTAAGAAAGTTAAACAGAAAAAAGTTATAGAAGTTTGAGTTTATGGAAATGTACAATGTAAAAATATTAATTATTTATATTTTACATAAAATATATATTTTCAAAACCTGGGCTACTCTAAAACTGCAGAAAAATCAAAGCCACAAATCTGAACAAGTTGTGGTTCAAATTTTAGGGTTGATATCTCAAAAAATTAGCTTTCAGTAAGATTTTGTTTGAGCGCAGTACCAAACTTTTTCACTAGGACACAATCAGACTCCATTACTGCCCATATAAGGGGGCCTCCATTATTTTTTTCTTGATATTTCAAACTTTTCAGTCCTTTTTTTCCAAAATAATTGTAAGGATGCTATCTTTAGAACTTTTGGCATGAAAACAAACTGAGGTATCTAACATTTTTTCATGATTTTTCATGTTCTCTGCTATTTTAAAATAAAGGTCCGAACTCTCTTTATGAGTATGAAAATATTCTTGTTGCATATTGATAAATTATGGTTCCTCTGTAATATATTTTGAAAATCAGTCACCAAATATGGAAACTAGAGATTGTAAGCTTTCAAATGATATATAGTTTGTCAATATTACTAAAGGTATTTACTAAGATATAATTGATTTAAAAATATAGTGGCAAACGTCCTACCTGTGGGACGGTGACAGTACTAAAATATTATCTCATATGGACATTGTCTAGTCAAAAAAAAAGTCTTGCAGTAATGTCTTACATAATTTTAAAGTAGTTTTTTTCAGATAGATAGATAGATGTATAGATATGTTAGATAATAGATACATATATTTTAATAAGACACATTTGCTTGCTGTATAGAGGGAATGCATTGACGTCACTTTCCGCCGGAACAACCCCCCTCAGCCTGATTGAGTGGCAAAAGATCTGCTGCGTGTCTGGATTTAATAGGGGAAACTGCGAAAATGTTGAATATTGACACAAAATAATAACTGCAAATCCACCTTTCGCTGACTGGAGTCCAGTTGTTTCTGTGAATTGCAGCGATCAATTTGCTCCTCTTTCTATAGCAGTCTGTAAAAATATACTTCCGATTTTTTTTTGTCAAATCTAGTTGTACAGTCAATTGCTCTTTCCCACTTTATATGCGTTGCGTTTGTTTTCGGGCATTCACGCTGAAAACATATACAGCCGCTCAGTCATTTTGCCACTCACTGTATACATATCACTATATGTATTTATAAAACAAGATTTCACATTATTACACTCTAAAAAATGCTGGGTTGTTTTAAAGGTGCCATCTTGCATATACAATCTAATCATATTCAATATTCCATAACAGATGGGCGCAGTATACCTCCAGAAATTGAGTTGTGTCGCGGCGCGCGCACTCTCACGTCTTTAAACAACACAAACGAGCGCTGTTTTGCTCTGTCTTTCTCGCACATATTATTCAAATAATTTGACATGATAGTAAAAGGTTGGAAGACCGCAGTTTCACGTGGAGCATTTGGAGATTTTTAGAGATCAGAGACTCAATGAACACTAAATGATGAAGACCGTCTCATAGACGCCTGTCTCACAAACAAGCTGGTGCATTTCAACAATATGGGAAAATAAAAGCCTGGGCAATTATTTGAAGTTTATGGTATTCGTTTTGTTCATATTACACTTTTATTGTTAGTTTGAATTAATTTGACAGACAGCATTCGCTGATGTTGATCATAGCGCCATTCAGAGCTGCCAACTCTCACGATTTCACTGTGAGACACAAGCAATTGACACTTAGCAAGCAGGTTAGTTAAGCTCTCAGATTCTGTCAATTTTTTTTATTACGCAATTCAAACAATAAATATCGTTTTGGCGCTTGTACATGTTACACCACGTGAACTCGATCATCTCTACTAGCTAATGGAAAAAGAACATGAACACTGTTGAAAGATACAGTATGCTACAACTTACCAAAATGTATTCATCATGCATAATGTCGACCAATCATTTTTTGAACTCTTCCTTGAATTGAAATGTAGCAGTGGGCTGTTTTTTCACACGACTGACATCAGAACAGGTTCAAGTACACACACACACAAGCCGCCGCGACTTACTCGTGTACTGCAGTTTGGCTGGTCGTAATGTTGCGCGCCTGCATACCGCCTCCCATGGCCGAAACTGGTATTACGACACCTGACGGGCCGGGACTAGTAATTTAGCATGCTAATTTAGGTTTCGGCAGCACTATAACTTTTCAGTTTTTTAATGACATCATTGCACTTATTTCTTCTCATTCTTTTGATGCGTGTAGCTCTTTTTTATATTTATACCTTAATTATTCCATACGGCACCTTTAACCCAATTTTGGGTAAAATATGGACAAACCCATAATTGTATTGGATTAAAAATGT
Organism: Hybognathus amarus; assembly: GCA_030378365.1. Classification (NCBI taxonomy): domain Eukaryota; kingdom Metazoa; phylum Chordata; class Actinopteri; order Cypriniformes; family Leuciscidae; genus Hybognathus; species Hybognathus amarus. Next base: position 9,026 of record JAQIUQ010005944.1, on the reverse strand, counting down.
CATTAAAAATGTAACCCAATGGCTGGGTTTGTCCATATTTTACCCAAAACTGGGTTAAAAGAACCCAGCATTTTTAGAGTGTAAATAATAAAAAAGATTTTACTTTTTCATGCAACTGTGAGCGAAGCAAAGAGAAATACCAGAATTCTTCTAAAGATGTTCTAACATTTCCATGTCTTCAATTGTTTATTTGTGGAAATATGTTTCAGGAGGGAGACAGTTCTGTTTTCCATGGTAACTGGCAGAGCTCAGCTAAACTGTGGATCATTAGAGAGTGTATTCGGCTGGTCGTGTGATCACAACATGGCAGTCCCCATGAGTCGAGCCCAATCCATGTAAAATAAATCCGATTTTATTTGGCTGCTGATATGACTGGAATCCATCCACTCTGTTTGTTATTTTCTCCATAAATATGAAACAGTGTCTAAAAAAGAGCCATTCAGGAATGTACTCCAACTTGAGCGTGCTCATAAAACCATATAAGTTTAAACTGATATAGTTTTAAAATGCATGGAAATAATAACTTTCATGATGACGAACAACTGCAATGTCACATGAGAATGTTTGCGATAGAGATGATCAAAACCAGTATCCGGGCATGAGTTGGAAAGGCTTGTAAAGACCAGCAGAACATGGTGTTTTTCCTTCCACTCCAAAATGGGTAAATGATTGATCTATGGAGTATTTTGAGGTGAAACTTCACAGACACATTCTGGGGACACCTGAGACTTATATTACATCTTGTAAAAGGTATAATAGGTCCCTTTAAGTGCAGATAAGGACACCGACTGGTGCAGCCTGAACCAGTCAGACAAATGAACAGTCTGGAGAAAGATGTGATGGAGGGAAGAGTGAAGAGGGAAGCAGAGGGCAGAACCAGCAGGAGAGAGCAGAAGAAAAGGGCAAAAGCAAGGATAGATGGGGGTGGATGGTGCACAAAAGTGTAATGCTGAGTTTGGCTGGCTTACAGATCATCTCCATAATTCATCTGGGTTCTCTTCCTGGCTGAGCCTACAGGCTGTCTGCCACTCAACCCACAGCCTCTTTTAATTAATGCGAAAAGGGGACTCAGAAATCCCACAAACCCTCTCCGTACCTCAGTTTCTCCTGGATCAGCCTTTAAGGGCTCTGTCCTTTGCCAGCTATTTTCCTAAGCAACAGTGAATTAATGTGTGAGTAATAATGATGATCTGTGTGTGGCAAAAGCAATTGCCTGAGTGTGTGTTCTGTGTTCATACAAGCATACTTTATAAATGTCATTTTCTAATTATTAAATACAATTAAATGTCCATTTAAAGGCTCTATTAACTCCAAATTCTAATCTATTTGCTGTGAGGTCATCTAAACTTCCATTCAAAAGTTTGGGGTCAGTAAGATTTTTTATTTTAACACTAGAACGGCCATAATGGTCATTTTGACTGTTTTGAATTTTATATCTACAATAACTTTGTTGAAAAAAATAATAAAATCCTGCTGGTACCTGACTTTTCCTAAAATTGTCTGTATTTTCATTGAAAATGCTTTTCATATAAATTAAGTTACGTAAACGTAAGGCAAAAAAAACAAAAAAAAACATATGTACCTATTTCGGCCATAGACGGTCATATTGACCGCACCTGAATTTCACTGTATTTTTTTTTGTTAAATATCCCACAGTTGATCGTGGTCTCTCTCAACTGTCAACAGAAAGGTCCGTCCGGTCACAGCGGTGTTTGCTATATAATAATTTCTACATTAGTTGTTGATCAGAAATAAGCAAATAAAACCGGACTACAGTTAGCCTATCTATAATACTTACTTTAACACTTCTAGTGTTAAATGCATTAAATTGATCAAAAGTGACAGTAAAGACATCAAAACTAACCTCACATACTAGAACATGTCCAGTACTGAAAGTACAAAGAACAAAACACATAGCACACCACTCAGTTCGCAGGCAGAGCCATACACAAGAACTTGGTTCACCACCAGAAACTCATTTTGCTACAGAGAAAAGTTCGCTACAGAAAACTCATTTCGCCACAGAGAGCTCAGTTCACTACAGAGAGAAAGCATGAATGAACAAGCCATCCTTTTAAACCAGCTTGGCGCCTCTCAAGCACCGTCTTAACCCTTTCACACGTACGATCACACCGGTGTGATCAGTCTTGGCTGGTCCCTGGAGCGTACGATCACACCAGTGTGATTAGAACGGTCAGTGCATCACGTGAGCAACTGCTAAATTCAAACTTGCTCTCACGCGTTGGCTGGCGCTGAGCCAGACGCACTCAGTGCTGTCAGATATTACAACTATTGAGTTTTTTGTACCACATAATGTTTATTTTAGGTTTTAGATATTTAAATACACATAAGTACTAGGAAAACAATGATTTTGAGTTTTTAAAATACACACTGATGTCTATGGAAGTGGCAATAATAATTCTTTCAATTATAATAAAACGACACATCAGATACACATTGTGTAAGTAGCTTAACATTTGACCCTATTCTTCGCCCAGTTCACCAGCCACTTACTATCATGTATTTCGTGAGAAGTGGAGGAATTGACGTTGTAAATCCAACAGATCCGATTTTCTGAACTGAAAATGAAACTAAAATGGCGCCGCCCATTGTGCATACAGCTCAACTAACGCAATCGTTATAAAGATGTTTAAACAACAAAACCCATCCACTTGCCCATATTTGACAATCGGAATATCAGTGTTTCATGTTATAGCTAATACATTTATGAATATTTTTAATAAAAAAAGAAAAATGGCAAAAGCAGATCATCATTCTTTCCGCGCTCTGTTGTGGTTGTGATGTGTCACGTGACAAGCAATGATGTGACACCATGGAAACATTAAAGTAGCAAGTTCTAATATTAGAATATTTTAAAACTTACGTGTGAAAGGGTTAATGATGACTGGCGTCCAACTCGACCAATAACAGCAAACTCCAAGCAGAGAGAGTGAGCTAGAAACAGAAAGAAGATAATGAGCACAACAACCAACACATGCAAAGTACACTAACGTGCACAGAACAATGGAAACAAAACCAAAAATGCATGGAACATAACACTTCATCACAGAATCAACTATATGGGAAAAATTGAACATATAGTTGTTCAAGCAGGTGCCAAATGCTGCAATAAGCAACTCTATGATCACCTTTTCGAACCCTTACCAGATTGTAACCCTGTATACAATCAGAGACAAGCGAATCAAACGTTGATTCTGATTATACATACGCGCCAGAAAAACTAGAAGGTTATAATTGGTAAACACAGTTTATAAACCTATAAACACAGTAAACACAGTAACTGGAACATTACTCCATCATAATCACACACACACACATATTGGAGGGCCCTTAAAAGCGCTTGTGCCTTCTCTCGATCGTTGAATAATTCAACTGATGTATGCTGAACTTCCGTGAAAAATAACAGATAGGATGATCAATACCATCTTTGCCTTCCTGAATTAAGAAAGCTAAAGCACCAACGGCACTGGCATCAACATCTAGTTTAAAAGCAGAATCGCAGTCTGGTGTGGCTAAAACAGGTGCATTACACTCAATTTTGATTGAGTGAAAAGCATGTCGACATTCATCAGACAATAAAAACGTTGTTGGAAGTGGACTAAGAAGTGAAGTCAGCGGGTGTGTAATCATCGAAAAGTTTTTGCAAAAGCCACGATGGCTGAAAAAGCCTAAAAATCTTGTTCATGTCAGGTGGCTGGAGCCAGAAATTCTGCTGTGGTGATAGCCTTTGCTTCTACTGGGTGCACTTGACCTTAACGACTTCCTTCCCAAGATACATAATAGTGGTCTGACCAAATTCACATTTAAAGTTAATGATCGCTTCTCTCAACATACTCAAAATCAATTCGCAATAATGACACGTTCTAAACAATCAGCAGAATACACTACTAGGTTGTTCTAAATAGGCGTTACACTTAGTCACCCTAGCCAGCACAATGTCTGATATCAACACTGAAAAGTGGCTAGTGCATTACACATAACGAAAGCCATCACTGAGAACTGAAGGAAACTATCAGGTCTTACAAATGCAGAAATGTCAGAAGCACAAGCCGTAAGAGGAACTTCCCAGTAACTTTTTAACAAATCTAATTTACTGACACAATGAGCGGAACCAAGGTTGTCAACACAGTCTTCCATTCACGGCAATGGAAAACAATCAACTAAGCAAGCCATAGGCGACATGGCAAGGAACCCAAACTCCATTAGGTGACCGAATGGATAAAAAGAAAAAAAAAAAAAAACTTAGGAGAACCCATGGCTCAGTCAGGGGGCAGTTCCCTTTGTCCAAAGAAATCAGATTGGGATCGGTCGCATTCAAATATTCATCCAGTTCTTTTTTCTTGAAGATTCGCTTCACCACGCCAGTATGGAGTTTAAGCTGGCCATATCTGTGCTGAGAACCTAGCTGGTTCTTGTGGTCTCATACTAAGGATCTGTGCTGATGGCAGTCATGTCGACGAGACCTTTACAGGATTTCTGATGACATTCAGGGCTGCTTTGGTTGTGTCTTGGTGCAGGCCCACCATCTGATCCGGATATGGACTGGATATTCACTACAGGGCAGCCAGATCTCTCTAGAATAAGAAAGTGACCCCACCACCTAATCCCACCTGCAGCCGTCTAACATTAAAGTACCCCAGAATACATCAGGATTAACTTAAAATTGAATCAAGAGTGGTTTAAAAATAAAACCATGAATGCAAAGAATTGAATTCGAATCATAAGATCAGTTTAGCTTCCTGCTCCTAATAGGTGGGTGGTTATTCTCCTGGGTAGCTTGCTGAAATTTAAATGATGGATTCAGAGTTCTGGAATACAGCACTGGTCCATTTGACTTGATTGTGTCCAATCAAATAATCTGGCTGCAGGGCCATGTGATTGGAGCGAATCAGTCAGTCATTAGCCAGGCAATCAGCTCAAATGCCTCCTTTCCCACAGGAGCCACACATCGGCCATTCTGACTGGGAGAAAGGATGGGAAAGAAGAGGAGCCGAAAAAAAAACAGCCCTGTTCAATCACAGTGTTAATCAAATTTCAATTTAATTTAATTTAACTTCTATGCCTCTTCTTTTTTTTTACTTTCTCACACTGAAAGGTGTCTCTATTTCAGTGTTTATGGATGCTCTTTCGCCTATTTCTGGACTTGCATCTCTCTTGTTCTCTTCTCTTCTCTTCTCTTCTCTTCTCTTCTCTTCTCTTCTCTTCTCTTCTCTCTTCTCTTCTCTTCTCTTCTCTTCTCTCTTCTCTTCTCTCTCTCTCTTCTCTTCTCTTCTTGATGTATGACCCCTGTCAAAGATGGAATCAATGGGATGGTGGTTGTTTTAATTTAGCAGAGCGCTAGAGGATACTGATACTGGCAGTCAGAGAAGAGGAATGGCAGTGGCCTTTCACCATCTGTTTTTACTTGCCTTCCCTGTTTCGCACATTGATCAACATCCAGCACTTGCAGTGACTGCTTGAGCCTGTGTGGTGTAGGTGGCTACGCACAAACTACATCCATATTTGGCAGTGATGCTAAATGACAATATTAATCTCTGTATTTGAAATAGAAGACTTCAAGGTAAGGCTTGATGTGGATACCATATTTAGCTTTGACAGCTTGTCCTTTCACATTGTCTTACATCATTATCACTTATCAACTGATTAATGTATGATTAATTTATTCTATATAGTGTGACTGTGGGACGTCTATCTGGAAATGTATCCACTGGAAATAGCGAGACAAAAGCAGACATAGAGAGGGACAAAGCTTATATGGCGATTAGCAGAAAGAGATTTTCAGCTATAAATTAAGACTGTGGTCATAAATTATGTTCCTGGCCACCAAGTCTAGTGAGTTCCCTCAGTAGGCAGCATTTTAATGGATGATGATTTGGACGGACTTAATTCTTAAAGGAGCATTGCATATATCCTTCAAGATATACAGCGGTTGGACAATGAAACCTGAAACACGAGACCTATATAGTGTTGGGGGTTTCAAGTCTATATATGTGCGGCATGGTGGCTAAGCTTAATCAATTTTACATTCCATCAGTTAAGACCAGGCAGTGAATGTTGAATTAGCAGAGCAATAGAAATTTAATTAATAATTCCAATAAAAATATTTCAATCCACACTACATAATGGGAGACATATGAGACTTCAAAAGAGGTTGAACTGTTGGTGTGCGTCTCGCTCGACACATCTGTGACAACATCTTAAGACGAACCACACCCAACAGGAATTGTTAATGCAAGAGGAAGCCGTCTGAAAGGTATGTCTGGATGCAAATTTGGATATATCCCTCCAAAAAACATTAAATCACAGCTGACCACGAATTCGATGCGCAGTCTCGACTGTCCTGTTTCCATCAAACTGTTCATCTGGGAACTCCGTAGGTCAATATTCCTGGTTGGGCTTGCAAAAGCTAAACCTTTGAAGTGAAGTGACGTGTAGCCAAGTATGGGACAATTGGGTTATGCCTACAAGTCCGACTCTATAACCACTAGGCCACATATGCCTCCAAACTTACGTTCCCTGACTTGGATTCTAACCTGGGCCTTGGCGTATCGAGAGTGAGATTCTTAGCCACTATATAACCAGAGGAACGGCATTTTCCCTTTTTTTAGCCATTTGGGATTTCCAATGAGCCAGTAGGCCTTTCTGGCTGGAGTTTGCATCTCTCCCCCCTGTGTCTGCGTGATTTCCCCCACAATCCAAAAACATAGTATAGGTGAATCGGAGACACTAGAAATGCATGTGTGTGTGAGTCCCAATATGGGGAGGGTTGGGAAAAGACTCTCGACCACCAACCCCAAATCATTGTCAAGAAAATTCTCATGTATGGTCTCTCACATGTGGTGAGAGATGGATGAATCACACGAATTGGGACGACGACCGAGCCCGAGTCATCTGCTGTCTGGGTAGATATCCAGAGCCATCGCGCAACTCAACCTCAGTGATGTCATGAGCTCCAGCCAATCAGAGCAAGGCATGGGTTGAGGTCACCTTGGGTGAATTGTATACTTCTTCTTCTTCGTATTCCACCTCAGAGCATATACATCGCTCACACAGTTTGAATCTCTAGTTTCTGTCTCAACGTCCATATTCGTGTGTGTCCTGTTTCTTCTTTCTCCTCGCTGGGTATCCACGCTCACGTGCTGTTTCCAGCGTCATTCTTCGGACCCGTTTCATCGCGGGATTTTCGTAACAAAATGTGGTTTGTTGACATAGTTGTGGCTTCGTAGTCACTAGCGTTACCGTCTGTTGCGGGTCAATCACGTTGTGTCGTGTGTTGTGAAACAGCTCAGCAGACTTGAACACTCCTGATTTCACAGAGAGCAAAGTCATGTAGTGTGAACCGCACAGTTCAGCCCGACGTTTTAAAAATCATGTAGTGTGAACGTAGGCTTTAACCGTCTCACAAACTGATGGGCTGCTTCTGTTTCAGAATGTTCCAAATCAGTCCCTTGAGCTTCCATTTTCATCTAGTATGCCGTCTATGTAGGCAGCATTTGAGGCAGCTCACTAGCTCTTGAAAGAGGTTAAAATGGCATTTTATTAGTCTACAGGGGGCTTGAGGTGTAAATTTGATGTCAGCCATCTGCGTGAGGAAGAGTGGGATGGGAAACATGAATGGCAAAGGGTTAAATGGATGCGCGCATAGAGACTCCCTGTGGTATTGGAGAGCACTTCCCGTCTGTAGCCTATGGGCAAGAAACTACGAAAAAGCGTTAACAGTTCTCCTCAGCCAGTCACATGGGATCTGCCTCATTTACAGCCATGTACATCGTTCCTGAAAATGACACCAACCAAAGAGCAGAAAAGAGGAACAAAAGGATCTGAAATGGAGAGTGATAAAAGGGAAGGTGAGGTGCGTATGGGAGCTTTAAGCATGTTTTATATAGCGTGCGACTGCCGAGAGTGTGGGAAACGGATCTCTCCTGGGCTCTTTAAGGATAATAGGACCATCTTCAACCTGCCACATTTCCTCTTCACACATACTTTTTCATTGACTCCCACTCCTTTCTCTTTCTCTCTAATAGACCAATCTGTCCTTCTCTTTCTCAGTCGCCCTGCTCTTTGAGTCGTGAGGCGTTTTGATGAGATTTGCCGCAGACAGGCCGCTGACCCCTGAACTGATCTGAGATGCACTCTAGTTCACTGTTCATTTCCAGGCCTGTACTGGGAAAAGGTGGCAGGGGGCGATCTGTCAGTTTCATGACCAATGCGGGACAATACACAACCCTCACCTTATAACTATGGACTTCAATCTGTAGCTAATGGTGAGGCAAAGGTTAATTGATCCACAGCTGGGATTGCAGCTCCGTCAGCAGAGGAGAACTGTGCCAATAAATGATCCTAAGCAAGCCATTTGTCATCATTTATAAAAGGTCAAAATGTCCCTCCTTCCTCTCAGGGTGGATAACTAAATAAAATAGGCTTTTCTTTTTCAAATAAGTTATGTGTTTAAGTTAAAAATCCATTCAGTAGACCTTGACCTCTTGGCTCATTGATCAGTATGCAGGTGTGATTCTGCCGAAATCAACATTTCTTGGGAAATGAGTTGAAACCAGTGGTCCATAGGGGGAGCTGTATGACATGATAGTAACCACATGGTGATTTATTCTCTTATAGAGAACGCATTGGAGACGGACAGGGAGTGGGGGCGGAGTGGGGTAATCTGACATTTCAAGTTCAATGGCTGCTACAGGCGAAAAATGTCATCATATTCAGCCTATCTGTTAATATCAAGACGAGTTTTCCGAAAAGGTGAAGAAAGTTACGCTATAATCTTTTCATTAACTCCCTCTTCCATATTGTTCTCACTGTATTTTGTGAACAAACGAATACACCTAAATGGTTTCAGTCAGCCATGTTACATAAATATACACATACATTTCAATGCAATACCAAGGATTTTGAAGCTAAATATTTCCATCTTGACTCATTATTACATTATGCAACCTCTCAGTAGGCTACAGAGAGTAACAGATGTTACAATGTATTTATGAACATCAGCAGAA
>JAQIUQ010005943.1:0-73110 GCA_030378365.1 Hybognathus amarus | reverse complement strand
GTACAATCATAACATGTCATTAAACATAACAATACTGCTGGCCATATACTGATGAGAAAGTGCGCGTCCGGTGTGCGATACTGAACTTTGTCCTAGACGTGGCGCGGCTCTTCTCGTCCGGTGTGCGACCCCCTTTACAGCCAACAGTTCACATTCCGAGAATTATGCACCAGAATGTGCACCATTCCATTACAAATGCGCGAAAACAAGCTGACGTTTGTTGCTTGATAGACGCAAACGCACAACTACAACTTCCGCATTTATCCAGGACTACACGTAGTACGAGCGGAAAACCGAGGTAACGCGGACATGACGTGATTGACTGGCGACTCCCAGCTCACCCCTGCTCACACGCCCCGTTCCCTTGGTTAAACTCTCAATTTTCTCGCGATTTAAACATAGCTTGAAACATTTGGAATATTGTAAGTTATCATCTTAACTAAATATATAACACTGGCCTTGTGATTTTGGGATATTTTAATGCAAAAATCTTAGGTATTACACCTTTAAATCGTCCGCTGCAAACATATTTAGAGTTTTTTTTCCTTCTTTGTTTGCTGGAGGGAAACAGTTTGTCCTTTTTTTACGGATTCAGACTGAATATTATAGAACTTATTACGAGTTCTGTGAGGATTCAGTGTGCTCTTACGGCCGCAGTCATTGTCGTTGGTGTTCCAGCTGCTGGCGAACTCGTGCGAATTCGGCTACTGTGTTGCCGTCGGATGTCAGAAAATCGTCAAACTGAGTTCCGGAGTAGGTGCCGCACAGGCCGCACAACACTCCTCTGTCAGCGTTCATCCACCTGGACGAATAGCCTGGCGTTTCCAAACAGCAGCCTCAGACCGAAGTTTGTATCAACTTGGGCGTAAGGTCCTGACTGAGACACAAACACAGTAGAACCAAACTCCACGGGGAGGCGGACCTGACTACCGTTTACCTGGAGGGGAAGAAAACAAGGGGAGGAATTTTTCAGTGTATCTTATGAAGCCTGCGAAGAACATGTCTAATGGAAAATAGAGCTAGATGTACAATCACATATATTTTTATTAATTAAGTAATGATCTATTTAACTAATTAGGCTACTGTTAGGCATTTTCCATATTACCGTGGAATATGTAGCCTATATGTTTTTGCATTGCAGTATTGAAGCATGTTTAAGTAAAAATAAGACTTCATCCCCTGGTTTCATAGACTAAAATGCATGTTTGAGTTGTTTTAACTGAATGCAACTTGCACTGCATGTATGTCAGTGCCGATTGTTTTGTCTCAAGATGCACACCCAGTAATGTTATTTTCTATGGCAAGTTTTTTAAAAGCTACTTAAATGTCCTAATAGGTGGTTTGCAGTCACGTGATTGTGTTTACGCGTGGACTGCAGATGGAGGGCAAGGAGTGAAGAGCGCAATGGACGAGATGGAGGAAAATCCGTACTGTACTACTTTAGACGCTATTACAAGAGAAATATATAAACAGAAAATCGAAACATATGTTGGACGTGATCCTTAAGTTATGAAGAGGACCGATTTTCAACTGAATTGAGAGATTTGCCTGCCATCGAGGCTGTAGATATCAGCAACTAACTCGTCTTACAGACATGCTTTGACTTTACAAAGTTCGGAAACTGGTACGTTACACAAACAGCCACAAAAGTGTATTTAAACACCTGAATAATGTAATTATAAGCCACATAAATAATGTATTAACTCACATTTGACGAAGTGATCACTGCACACTGTACAAACACACAGGCATTTTCCCATTCGGAAAACTGGGAAACGGTTAGGTTAACAAGGCATTTTTTCCCGGTGTTTTCTGTCAATTTCTTGTATTTTCCCCTTATGAACAGCAACTTTTGGCACACGATAAAAACTCTTTGTGGTTTGATCGATTTGAGCAACCATAAACGACGCAAAACATAGGCATTTGAGTGTGTTATAGTGCTTCCTAATATAGAAATTCACTTCCTGCCCTCCATCTGCATTTCACGCCATGGCAACGCAGTGGCGTGACGTCACGTGAAAACAAGCCTAATCCTGGCTTAATTTAAGTTTGTTTTGTGAAACCAGGCCTTCATGTCTTAAATTGTCACTAATATGGGGAAAAATGCAATGGTCCTTAAGTAAGCTTCATTTTATGGAAAACTTTCTTTCTCTTTCTTTCTTTCTTTCTTTCTTTCTTTCTTTCTTTCTTTCTTTCTTTCTTTCTTTCTTTCTTTCTTTCTTTCTTTCTTTCTTTCTTTCTTTCTTTCTTTCTTTCTTTCTTTCTTTCTTTCTTTCTTTCTTTCTTTCTTTCTTTCTTTCTTTCTTTCTTTTCTTTTCTTTCTTTCTTTCTTTCTTTCTTTCTTTCTTTCTTTCTTTCTTTCTTTCTTTCTTTCTTTCTTTCTTTCTTTCTTTCTTTCTTTCTTTCTTTCTTTCTTTCTTTCTTTCTTTCTTTCTTTCTTTCTTCTTCTTTCTTTCTTTCTTTCTTTCTTTCTTTCTTTCTTTCTTTCTTTCTTTCTTTCTTTCTTTCTTTCTTTCTTTCTTTCTTTCTTTTCTTTCTTTTTTTCTTGTGATTTTGGATTAAAGTGACAGGTGCGTATTTTTGAAGGGATATTTGTGATGTTCGGCTTTTAAGACTGGGGCATTATACAACATTTAATATGATAACATAGATTCTCCCAAAAATTCTGATAACATTCATTTAGCTGTAGCTTAGGCAAAGTTGGCACTGTTGTATTGTTGCCATACTTAACTGGAGTAACTTTATTAATCTGCTGGGAACTGTGCTAGGATGGTACATGTTTGATAATGGATATTTTATAGTAGTCCCGAATCATTGTCAATCATAAAATGTGCTTAGATTTGTTAAAACTGGGTCATGCATTTGATGGCACATTGTTTTATCTTTAATTTAAGGGCCAGAGAGTGTTATGTTCCTGATAAAATCAGTTAAAACGTCTGAGCCACAAAAGTGCTTGTGATTTAATACTTTTTTTAAGTGATCCGTTTAAAACTGCATATTAGAAATCTAAATATGTCAAGTAGAAGTCACTATCAGGACACTCCTCAAATGTTATCTTTTGAATTATGGCATATTATGTCATAAGCAAACATATTTCTTATCACTTACCTTTTAAAATATGAACATTTTACTTACTGTAAACACTCATTTTTATGAGTCATACATTCTAGATGGCAGCTCCTGACCAAATATTTTCCACAAACTGCCCATATCATGAAAGATTAGGGAAGTGCTACGTGGAGTGTTATGTAGAGGCCTTATAAACTTCCCCTCACTGTACTCAACATACAATAGTTAGTTTGCTTGTCTTGGTTCTCTGATCATAACTTTCTTCTTCCTCTAGTTTCTGAATCACTTACCTAATCACCAAATGTGGACAGTCATCTGTATGATGGTACCAAAATAAATTTTCTTACTCAGTTTTGTCTTGTTTCCCAGTACAAATAATCCAGTACAAATAAACTCTTAAATCAAGATACATTTGCTTGAGAATCAAAATGACTGAAGATATAAGTCTTGGTTTCTAAAAATAAAAAATAAATAAAAGTGTAATTGAGTGAGTTTATGCTTACAAACTAATCTAATCTGCCAACTGAGGTCAGAAAAATATATATATTTTTGTTGTTCTTTTTTTCCCCTTATTTTTTTGCAAGACTTTCAGATCTATTGCTTCTCCAGTAAATGTTTTTTTTTTCTTGTTTAGATATTTGTACTGGAAAGCAAGAAAAAATTACAAAGTAAGAAACTACTGTTGGAAGTTTCATAAAATATTTTGGACTGGGTAGTTTTGAGTTTGGAAGTCATTTTTAAGTTTTTATAGTAAGCTGGAACAACAATATTCATTCCTCATGAAATGATTCCTTTTGTGTGCATATGTGCTATGGACATTTGTTAATAATGAGACTAAATATCGTTAAATGGTCTATTTGTGGTGTAACTGAATAAATAGTTTTAAAATAAACGGTGATAATATGGCCAACTCTGAATAAATGACAAAAACAAGACACTCACATAAACCAGCTTGTCCTTCCCGATGACAATGTGTAGGCCCTCCATGTCAAGAGCTACAGAGTTAAGAGAGGAGGTTGCAGAGTCGTTGCGTCCTCGTTTCGTGCGGTTATCGTGAACTGGGTGTCAGTAAGCCCACAGGTCTTTGCTATTGTGTAGTTGCAGGTGCCCCAGAAGGAGTAGGCCTTGCCATCGAAAGTGATGTAATGGGGGTCACCGTAGACACTGCAGGTCACCGGACTTGACTGGAAACAACCTTTGACACCGTCTTTAACCATGCACACTTCATGAGCCGTGCAGGAAGTAGATGAGCAGTGAATGCTCCCATGGCCCAAACACTGGCACTGTTGCTCACATTCACCCTCCATAAATGTCTCGCTGATCTGGATAGGACAGGATGATTTATGGACACATATAAAAATGCATGACTTATGAACACTCAATTAATAATGAAAAAAGTATTCTCTCTCTAATCTCTATTGCTGCGTCCCAATTCGCATACTATCCGTCCTAAACAGTATTCGAAAATAGAATTAGTACGTCCCAAACCGTAGTATGTTGAAATGAGTGTTTCAAAGATACCCGGATGGTCTACTATTTCCGGTCAGAATCCGAAGTGTAGATCGGTGCACACTCTAACGGCTGATATTGCCCACAAATCATTGCGCGGTGGACGAGGATTCGGTTAGAACTACAAACACGAGTAAAAATGTTAAAAAACTACAGACACGGAGGGCGCGTGAGTCCCGCTGGTCCGCGGCTGTGTAGAGAGGTTTAGATAAAGAGGTTTGAGTGATTAATTATCACTATCTAACCGGACGAAAATGAATTTATTCAATGTTGTCCACATTATATTGCATATGCAGCAGCATTGTGAACTTTTGTAAAGACACGTTTAGCCATTACTTTTTAAATGCATCATTATATTCAAATTGCAAACACGAGGAGAGTATCTGCATGAAAGACCCACGACTGGCAGATGAACGTGCTCTGAAACGGTAGGAAATCAAATGAGATAGAATGGAGGATTTTAACTGTGACAAGATGATTGACAGGGCAGTTTACGGTGACAGGATGCACGCAGCACGCGACAGAGCCGTCCGTTAAAGATGACGTGATAGTACGTCCCAAAGCTTGCCTACTCTTTTTGCTGCACACTCAAAAGTATATACTTTTTCTTCACAAAAAGAGTACATACTTTTAGGGCGTAGTATAAGTAGGCGAATTGGGACGCAGCATATATGTATATACATGGCTAAGCTTATTTACCGAATAATGTTGACCATTAGCCCAACATCCACAGTCTTTAGCTTGCACACATGCTCCTCCGCTGAGCATGAAGCCATCGTCACACTCGCAACGCATCTTCACATGTCCCACAAGGTCCTGGGGTGTCCAGGCTGGAGCAGGTCTTGGGACAGCCACTGGCACAGGCGTTATGGTGGCTGTGTAGGCCACATGACATAGCTAAAGCAGAAACCAGAAGAACCAAACATAATTCATCAAAAATAAATGTACAGTATGTTTCCCAGTGCCAGTTAGATTTACAGTATGTACCCAGCGCCTCATAGATTTACAGTACGTTTCCCAGTGCCTTGTTAGATTTACAGTATATTTCCCATGACCTTGTTAGATTTACAGTATATTTCCCATGACCTTGTTAGATTTACAGTATGTTTTCCAGTGCCTAATAGATTTGAAGTACGTTTCTCTGTGCCTTGTTAGATTTATAGTACGTTTCCCAGTGCCTGATAGATTTACAGTACGTTTCCCAGGGCCATTGTGGTTTGTAATGGAAAGTTACGGGTCAGCTGGTGAAGGTGTGGGAGAACATTAATTAATAACCAGTGAGTAAGTGGAGTACTTCTGTGTGGATTGTTAGGTGGAGAATGGACTGCTGATTACAGAGGTCTGAGATAGGCCTTTTGCTCAACAGTGGCTTACATCAAGTAGTCCAATCTGACATGTCAAGCCTTAATTTATGTTTATGATTTGCTTAACAATACTGGCAGTACTTGAATTGCTTGTCTGTACAGTACTTGTTCATTGTTTCATGGGTGGAGAAGAGATAAGGCTTTAAAGCAATATTGAAGGTTAAATGCATTTTTCTAGAGCTCAAGGCCCATTGTGCATGAGCAGCAGTCTGTAAATTTTTTGTTGATATTTTATGTTTTATGGTGCGTTCATGTGCTATGGAAAATATGATATTTTCCACTTGTGAACTGGTATTTACCAGTGTGTTGCATTCAAGTGCTTTTGTTGTCGTAATGTGGTAAAAAGATGGAGATCCAGACCTGTTATTTAGCTAAAACTATTTTAGATTGTTTAAGTCATCTGCTACAGCAAGAAGATGATTTATCAAAACTCAAACGGTAAATAATATGCTGTGTATTTTCTAGATCATGAATAGTACATATTTTTTACCCTTCATTCTTTTTAACAAAAGCACTGTCACGGAACAGCTACAGTGGCGTAGATCGTAGAGCCTGAAGTTCGTGAAAGAGCTTTTAATGCGCTCGGAACCGAGTTCCAATCCGCCTTTTGCTGAACATATGAGATGTTCATACATATAAACTAACATGGTCTCTAGCGTTATATTTTGCCAATGAACTAAAATCGAAAACATGATATGGCTTTTTGCCTTCATAAAACAGCACAAGACTTCAAGAGTAGGCATTCTGTGTGCACTTTGCTCATGCGATCAGTAGGGTTGGGTATCGAGAATCGAGTATCGATTGAACCAGGACTAACTTTTCGCTTTTCCAGAATCGTTCAAAAGTTAAAATTTCGATTCCTAGTTTCAATATTCACAGTCCGTCGACCGGAAGAAGAAACCGCTGAACAACACCAACGAAGAAGCGTCTACCGGAAGTGTTTGCATAACCGCGCGAGTCGAACATGAGTAGCTTACGTCGGCAGTCCAAAGTGTGGCTTCACTTTTCTAAAAATAACCAAATCTCTGCAAAATGCAAAATTTGTGACAAAAGGAGAATTTGTGACAGAAGGAGTATTTCCTTCAGAAAGACCGTTGGTTAGCAAGGTTAGCTAAACTTTTTTGACCCTGCCTCTTAAAAGAATCGGAATCGAGAATCGTTAGGAACCGGAATTGAAATCGGAATCAGAATCGTTCAAATTCAAATCATACCCAACCCTAGCGATCAGTATGGTTATCTGGTGTTTTCTCCTGAACTAAAAGCTCAAGGGTTTATTTCTTGCAAGTCTAGAAATAAGGACAAAAGTATAATATTTTCCTATATTATAGTGTAATGTAGACTTTTTTTAGTCTAAAAAAAGTAAACATATACTTTAAAATACTAAAAATACTTCAAATCGATTGAACACGGAGCATTTTTTCCTGTGATTGAGACTGGAAAACCCGTAGTGGACGAAATCGGAGTGATATTAGAACGCTTAGAGTGCAGAGAGGAATGTGCTTTGACTCCAGTCCTGGTTTTGCCTCCACGCCATTAGAAGCTCAACATCTGTCTCACATGCATGCTCGCTCTAGTTTAGAGGATATTTTAACTAATTTGCGGTAAAACTTAGTCGATCACGAGTGGCTTAACTGGTGGATCTATAGATAAACTCATCTTTCAGGTATTCAGCCGACTGCCTTGACACTTTAGCGTGAGAAATCGGGGGTGTGGCATGAGAGCGTGAGAGCGTGAGAATTGGCTCAATGGGCTATATGCACGCATAAGTTCCGCAGTTGACGCAAGGATGCTCTTCCATTTCCGGTTGTGTAGATTAAAGTGGAGGAAGTGATAGAGGTCTGAGATAGGCCTTATGCTCAACAGTGGCTTACATCAAGTAGTCCAATCTGACATGTCAAGCCTTAATTTATGTTTATGATTTGCTTAACAATACTGGCAGTACTTGAATTGCTTGTCTGTATACAGTACTTGTTCATTGTTTCATGGGTGGAGAAGAGATAAGGCTTTAAAGCAATATTGAAGGTTAAATGCATTTTTCTAGAGCTCAAGGCCCATTGTGCATGAGCAGCAGTCTGTAAATTTTTTGTTGATATTTTATGTTTTATGGTGCGTTCATGTGCTATGGAAAATATGATATTTTCCACTTGTGAACTGGTATTTACCAGTGTGTTGCATTCAAGTGCTTTTGTTGTCGTAATGTGGTAAAAGATGGAGATCCAGACCTGTTATTTAGCTAAAACTATTTTAGATTGTTTAAGTCATCTGCTACAGCAAGAAGATGATTTATCAAAACTCAAACGGTAAATAATATGCTGTGTATTTTCTAGATCATGAATAGTACATATTTTTACCCTTCATTCTTTTTAACAAAAGCACGCCTGTCATGGATCAGCTACAGTGGCGTAGATCGTAGAGCCTGAAGTTTGTGAAAGAGCTTTTAATGCGCTCGGAACCGAGTTCGAATCCGCCTTTTGCTGAACATATGAGATGTTCATACATATAAACTAACATGGTCTCTAGCGTTATATTTTGCCAATGAACTAAAATCGAAAACATGATATGGCTTTTTGCCTTCATAAAACGGCACAAGACTTCAAGAGTAGGCATTCTGTGTGCACTTTGCTCATGCGATCAGTAGGGTTGGGTATCGAGAATCGAGTATCGATTGGAACCGGGACTAACTTTCGTTTTTCCCGGAATCGTTCAAAAGTTAAAATTTCGATTCCTAGTTTCAATATTCACAGTCCGTCGACCGGAAGAAGAAACCGCTGAATAACACCAACGAAGAAGCGTCTACCGAAGTGTTTGCATAACCGCGCGAAGTCGAACATGAGTAGCTTACGTCGGCAGTCCAAAGTGTGGCTTCACTTTTTCTAAAAATAACGAAATCTCTGCAAAATGCAAAATTTGTGACAAAAGGAGAATTTGTGACAGAAGGAGTATTTCCTTCAGAAAGACCGTTGGTTAGCAAGGTTAGCTAAACTTTTTTGACCCTGCCTCTTAAAAGAATTCGGAATCGAGAATCGTTCAGGAACCGGAATCGAAAACAAGGAATTGAAATAGGAATCAGAATCGTTCAAATTCAAACGATACCCAACCCTAGCGATCAGTATGGTTATCTGGTGTTTTCTCCTAACTAAAAGCTCAAGGGTTTATTTCTTGCAAGTCTAGAAATAAGGACAAAAGTATAATATTTTCCTATATTATAGTGTAATGTAGACTTTTTTTAGTCTAAAAAAAGTAAACATATACTTTAAAATACTAAAAATACTTAAAATCGATTGAACACGGAGCAGTTTTTCCTGTGATTGAGACTGGAAAACCCGTAGTGGACGAAATCGGAGTGATATTAGAACGCTTAGAGTGCAGAGAGGAATGTGCTTTGACTCCAGTCCTGGTTTTGCCTCCGCGCCATTAGAAGCTCAACATCTGTCTCGCATGCATGCTCACTCTAGTTTAGAGGATATTTTAACTAATTTGCGGTAAAACTAGTCGATCACGAGTGGCTTAACTGGTGGATCTATAGATAAACTCATCTTTCAGGTATTTAGCCGACTGCCTTGACACTTTAGCGTGAGAAATCGGGGGTGTGGCGTGAGCGTGAGAATTGGCTCAATGGGCTATATGCACGCATAAGTTCCGCATTTGACACAAGGATGCTCATCCATTTCTGGTTGTGTAGATTAAAGCGGAGGAAAACCGAGGAAAACGGGATTATGGCAGAGTCTTCAAAATTTACTGTCCTCCCGTCTTTGAAATTAAACGTACACGCGTTTAGATGTAATTTTATATATAGTTATGATTATTTAATATAATTTTAAAAAGAAGCATAAACACAACGAGGGGTCTCTGTTTTATCTGTTTTTGTGTCTAACGTTTCTTTAGTATAACCATGGAGTATAAAATTCAATATAAATTTTCGGTATTGCATTGGACCTACGATCGGCGGAAGTTATTGAGCATCCTTAAACCTTCACCGGAAAATACCGCCGTGCATAGAGCCCATTGCGTGAGTCTCACTCTCAATGCGTGAGAGTTGGCAGCCCTGACCATAGCACATGAATGCACCATAATTTTTTCTAAAGGTTAATTTGTTCAAAAATTAAAGTGATTGTTATTCAATATGAAGCATTTTAATAGCAAAATTTAGAGCTCCATCCTTTTTTGTGACCAAGTTTAACAGATAAAACAGTAATTCAAACCATTTTTAAATTCTGATTATCAGTTTGCATTACATTCACACTGGTGTTTTTAATCAAGCAACTTGAATATTATTATGAAATGTAATGTTTTATCTTACGAGAAGTGGAGTTATCCTGGCGTTTCTCAAAGCATTTCCTTCTCTGTTATTATGAGCAAAAAATGTTGTGTTGTACATCATAATGTTGATTTGAGCGTAAAGCCTAAATTCACTTGCAGTATAAAAAAAGATTAGATTTATATTTATAATATATACTATTTAACACCCATTAAAATAATTATTGGCTTATTGGTCATAATATCTTGCTATTAATTATGTCAGTAAAGCATAATCAATGTGTATTCACCTATAAGTGTCCATTAAAAAAGACAACTTTAGAGATCACATAATAATAAACAACAGATTTAACTGATTTTACAAGTCAAGTTTGAGTTTTATTTATCCTAAAATGTTTTTTTTGTTGTTGATAATTTTAGCTATTGTTAGCCACTTACGACAGAATGTTGAGTTCCTCCAGTCCGCAACAGAGATCCCGACTTTGTCGCAGGTGGCACTGAAGTCCTCAATGGCACTGCAGAGTGCAGCAGGATCTCCGTGAGTTGTACACATATCGAACATGCAGTTTTGGAAGAAACTATCTGCATTGAGAACAGATGAGCATGCTGAGAATGGTCCCTGTCTGGATGTCAGCAGGCCACAGGTAAACCTCGCTGGCGTAGTGCTGCTCCTCTGCACCTGTGCAGACCCTAGGCAGAGTGGGCTCATCACACACACTCTGCGCTAAAACACGAGCGTCCTGCACAAGTGACCCATCTATGACCTGCAAGTCGTCTTCTGCCTCCTGGTTGAAGTTGCCACACATGCCACAGATTCTGTTCGAGTATTGGCTGGGGATGATCACTTGAACAGCACCGGATTGCATGTAGAAGACAGACAGTTTGAAATCTGTCTGAAGGACCAAAGCATCTCCCTGGGCATTAACTGTAACTCTATTTCCCTTCATAGAGTAGAGGAAGATCCTTCCAGATCCCATTAACCTGATTAGAACAACAATAGAAGGTGGTTAAGACAAAAATTAGGTTACACTTTATTTCGATAGTCACTTTAGACGTTCTACTAATTATAAGTAACTTTTCAACTACGTGTCAACTAACTCTCATTCAGGGCTCCAGACTGCGACCAAATGGTTGCATTTTCACAGACCAAAATTTTAGAGTGTGCGACTGGATGTAAAATTCAGTCGCACACTCCAAAATTTTGGTCGCAAAATGCAACCATTTGGTCGCAGTCTGGCATGTGCGAACCAGTAAATTTGCCACTCGTTAAACGCATGGTTAAGCCGTGGAAGGGGCGCGTCAATGAATTTGTGACAAGACTAGCGCGCGTAAACGTTCTGTGGGAAGGACACAGAGATAAATATCACAAGTGAATGCAAACAAAATGAAAGTGGAACGAAAATATGCTACTCATACTCACTGCTTCACAGACCGTTTATTAGTTCGGACAATAATCGACAGAGCAGCGCATAGCCTTTCTTTCATCTATGGAGCAGCGCCCAAACCATTGACAGTAAAATAAAGCCCCAAACTTGCCAGTCGTGGGCCGATCTCAATCACCCGACACTGTTACTCAGGAGATCCAGTCAAGAAATCCACTGAATTCGCCTCAGAATTAATAACATCATCGCTATGAGATCCAGTGAGAAACATTCAGATTTGGCGCAGAGTTCTGGTATAAACCATAGATATCAGACCAAACAACGCTGACGTGGACACCAGGAGAAAAACTTATAGAAGGCTTTCAGTCCACAAATCAGCAACATTCACCATGGATTTAGGCTCATGTAGTAACTTAACTCTAACCATAAATATGACATTGTGACAGAAATAGTCAAACGCTTACAAGTAGCCTACTACATATAATTTTCCAACACTTCCAAACCATAATATCATATATAAATGTTTTATATATGCATTTATATATGCAGAACGAAAAACGTTGGTTTCTGGAAAACGCCAGGATGTTGGAAAACTCTTATTTAAACACTTAATTTGAAAAGAAAATAATTTATATAATAATACCATTGTAAACAGTAGGATGTTTGTTAACTATTTTCACTCCATAATATATTTTTTTTCACGTATTTTATGTAATGCAAGCTGATTTAAGGTGTGCCCCTAAATTTTCTTCTTGCGTTCCTAAAATTTTCAGTCAGGAGCAACAGTGCTCCTAGTAAAAAAGTTAGTCTGGAGCCCTGTCATTAGATTATTAGTATATTATAGTAGACTGTCAGTAGACTGTTAGGTTATGGTTAAGTGTTAGGATTTGGGTTAGGAGAATAAATGTACTTGTAGTCGCCAAGTATTATAGTCCCGATATATCAGTGACCGATATTATAGTCCCGATATATATTGCTAAGGCCGATATATCGGCCGATATTTGGTATTTTTCAATTGCCAGCATCGACTCTTTCGCGTGCACAAACGAAAAACCTTCAATTCTTGATTTCAATGTATGCTGTGCTATTTATACAGTTGGCCACTATGTTGTATTCATGTTATATTCAATATAAAATCTAGGCTTTACTTGAGAAAATGTGATTCCCAGTGCACACAGACTTACCAGATTACTGAGTGCACTGGTTAGGTTCATTGATTACTTCGATTTTATGTATGTATATGTGAAAAATGCTATTGTAGGATTACAGAATCAAGAAGTTTCAATCGAAAGATGAAATGTTTATTTTACAGATTCTTTTATGTTAAAAATATTTTTTTTTGGAAAATTCTTTCTAATGCAGTAAACATGTCAAATAAATAGATTTAGATTGAATTCCAGGAATTGTTAAGCATGTATTTTTATTATCTTTAAATGAACCAAACCCAATTTCCCCACCAATGACAGAATGTTACGCCATTTGTGAGATGATCCCCGCCACTGATGGAATTTTCCGACTTTCTGTGTTTTTGCTATTATGCATCTTCTGAAAGAGTTGATAATCTTAGCTCAAAACACAGGCAAAAGGTGCAGAAACAAGCAATAAAAGCATAACTTATGGTATCAAATAAGCTATCAAAATATGGTATCAAAATATTCTGGGGCCATTCGATTTTTGTAAAAATGATCTAAAACGCTGATGGTGACTGGGAACTTTAAAAAAAACGCTGACAGGGAAAGAGTTAAATGTGTTATGTATCGGCTTTATATCTCTAAATATCTCTAAGATATTGGCATCACTATTGGCATTGGCCATTATAAAAAACAAAAATGTAATCTATGACTAATTGTGATTGATCGCTCACCATGACTCTGCTCCTCTCTGTCCTCAGCATGGTCACTCTCAGACCACGGATGTTGACGTTCACCTGCTGGATGGAGGAGACGTGCGAGTCCCCCTTCTCTCATTCTGCACCTCTACTGCAAACTCCGAAAGCAACCCTGTAGCATCGCAGACCTTTGACAAAACGTAAGTACAAGGACTCTCAAAGTTGAAGCTGACCCCATCAAAAGTAGTGTAATGTGGGTCAGAGGCCACATGGCAGGTGCCAAAGGTGTCGTTGGACCAGGGATGTGAGAACAGGCGAGTTGCTCATCAGTGCAGGTGCAACGAGTGCTTTCATCAGTCCAGAATGTACCTCTTAGCTGGCATTGTGGCCCTGTAGATGAGAGTGGCGTACTGCACTTTACCATTTCATGAAGGCTAAATGTGGTGATGATATATCTGTGTTCGCCTGAAGATGCTTTTATTTTCCTAAATGACATAATTCCAGGTCAAAATAATAATGACCCTACCGCATTGTCCCCTCCGGATTCCTATTCTGTCAAAGGCAGTTTCCTCATCCTCATGCCGTCCTTTTGATTGCTTAAAAATAACCTGCCAGAAGCACAATAACAGTTGCAGTGAGTAACCGTGATTCTTCAGTGCTTGCAAAAGAGCAAAATGTACCTATTATATTTGTGCACATTATTCACAGATGCTCATGCTTTCTAATTAAACAGCTCACAGAAATTCTTGTAGTGCTTTAAGACGTCAGTCTTATCATAGAGCTAATTCGTGTTAAAAGATAACTCTTGAAGGTTTTTCCAAAGGGATCCCACTTTATCAGTCTACCATTGGTGAATTGTGTTATTTTAATTGTATATTCCAAAAAAACAACAACATTTACAAGCATAACCACCAGTAATTTATTTACATTTTGCGCTCAAAACTATGGAGCCCCTAAAGGGACATTCTGATGAAAAAATGAGATGGTATGAAAAATGATAAGCCAATGCTTTTGCGTTCTCACAAATTATTTTTGCGATCTAGAAGAGAGGGCTCTGTACATTTGTGCACAGATGCTTTCTTATCAAAAAGCTTAAAGACATTTTTGTAGTGCTTTAAGATGGCAGACAGCTTATCATACAATTCAGACTCCTAGAAAACTCTTGGTGGTTTTAAAAAGGGATCCTACTTTATCCATTAATCATTGGCGTCTGTATGTAATTTTTGTATCTTTATTGTATATCTCAAAAAATACTCATTGGATACCAGCCATTGTAGCAGCCATTGATGAATGTTGGATTCATTTCTATTGTTCGGTTTCCACTGTGCTTTTTCATTGTGTAATTGATTAAGTTTGGTGGTTTAGGTTGCAAACAGTAAAAATATGCAAATTTGCATTATTCTCTAAAATGTTTCAAACAAACTCTAACATTTTACCATTATCTGCTATCCTTCACCATAAATATGCTCAACACCTAAATCTGAATCTTAAATTAGCTCTACCTGGATGTTGTTGGATTGCTTTGCCAGAGGGATGAAAACTTGTCTCCAGTCTCCACTGCTCGATGTCTTTGAGGTCCAAATCAGTGTGTGCAGAATGTCATCCACTACCAATACAGTGAGTTCAGAACTGTTCCGGTTGGGTTTATGGTACCAGAACTCCAGACAAGAGTCTTCTGAGATATTAAGAAATCCACTCTTGAGACGAAACACACCAGGTGAACTCACAGGACCGAAAGCGGTTTCCTCTGTAGCATATAGACAAACAGAAAAAACATGCGTATATTTAGGTGATTTAAAAGAGCTGCTAGGTTTTTTTTCAGTGAGGAGTTTTACCACCTTTCAAAGTTTGTGATTTTCCCCTTTCCCCTAAGTATACTAATACTTAAGTTTTACTGCTTGGTTTGTGGGTTTCACATACATTGAGCTGCTTATGTGGGCTGTGCAAATTCGAATACGGCTTGCGTTGTTACCTCCCTGTGCCTATACGTGGGACAAACGGCAAAAAAACAGCCGTCGCATTGTCAGTTTTTCATGAAACATTCACTGTAAAAAAAGTGTTCAATTTACGGTAAAATACCGGCAGTTGTGGTTGTCAGAAATTTACCGTATAAAATAAAGTAGCAAGACTTTACGATAACAAGTTTTTACAGACTTAACTTAAAATATACAGAAATAAACCGTATTTCATTATCTGACATAATTTTAAATTATCGGCCAATTGAAGTATTAATATCTGTTTTGTACCATTGTAATACAATGACAACCAACAATCACAGCAGTGATGAGTCACATGATATATGGAAGCTCATCACATGCAGCTCTTCCACAAAAAAACGTACTATTGAGGCTATGTTTACACGGAAACGATTCTGAAGAGAAAACTCAAAAATGGCGTTGCGTTGTCACTTTTTATTCTTCGTTTAGAAAGAGCGAAGGGTGGGAAATCCACGTGCATATGGTGATGCAAAAGAGTGTGAAATTCAATGTAGTATGCACTTCAGACAGGCTAGGTGGCAATGTGAAGCACTGCGACACAACAACACCAAGTCCGCGCGCCTGCGTACAACCTTCACTGTCGAGCAGAATTTTGCATTTTTACCGTTTACATGGGAACGCGGTGGTGGAGCATTTTTAAGATTTACACTCTGGAGGGTGGTTTCACTTTTTTGCGTTTTTAAGCCCTCAAAACGCCGTTGCCGTGTAACGAACGGCACATCCGATAAAATATTTTTACGTTTTCACCAGCGAGCGTTCCCGTGAAACATTAAACACCATCCTGGTAACACACATGAAATTTTAAAAAGGCAATAAACATTAATTTAACGGTAACGCTTCCTTTTACAGTACAGTACATACAGTGTACTCACAGTGTATTTACCTAGAAAGTACTGCTAATATAAGGTAAGTACATGGAACAGGGGTAGGTTCAGGGTTAGTACTAGTTATTACACAGTAATTGTAGTTACTAAAATAAGTACATAGTATTTACATGCGTAACTGGACTATAGTTAGGAAGTGTTACCAATTTAACAACATTAAATGTCACATAAATCCATAATATACATAACTGATTAGAAAAAGACTAAGCAAACTATGAAAGAAACGAGTTATTTCAACAAAAATACATCAAATGCGAAGTGTCACGCAGGGAATTGTGGGAATGTCAATTTACGTTTTTTTTTTACTGTAAATTATACAATGACTTGTTCTTTTTCACTTTAAAAACGGTAAATTTGACGGTATTTTACAGTACAATTACATGAAATTTACCATTAGATCTATCACCGTTATTTACTGTGTATAGTAAGTAAAGGTTCTGTTAACCAATTAACGTTTTTTCACTGTAGCATTTTTACCGTTAAAATCACGATCATATTTTACAGTGTTGAGTTGGTCATGCTTTCATCGCATTGTGGCAAGCACAGGCTGTATTAGTTACATGCATTTAGTTTGAAGATTGATCATAACCTTCTTATGTACTAAAAGCTTACATGTGCCACAGGTTAGACTCTGATCTTAGCAACAGCATCACGATCAAGTGGTTGAATGCGGTGCCTTGCATACTTGAAAGTCCAAAAAATCATTTGAGGAATAAACAAGTTTAAAGAAGCTCTGCTACGTGCTGTTAGAAACCTATTAACTGCTGTTGTTGTTGCCGCAGGTGAATGGATTGGCAGTAAACACTAGCGAATAACACAAACTATAGCAACTGTGTCTGCTGCAATTTCATCTCAGCAGTATAATTACCTGTTGCCGTCTGAACGCTGATGGGTCCCTCAGAGGTCCAATCACAGGATGCTGGAAAATCACTGCCAAAATCACACTTTGAGAAATAATCTACAGCACAGGAGGGAAAAGTGATTAAATGACCGTAAAAAAGAGGAGTGAGAATAAGAACCTAATCGAAACAAGAAACAAACCAACAATATATTTCTGTTTGGCTTGTTATAACAAATGTTCATGTCCTAAGTCACTCTTGCGAGAAATTGGTCATACCGGTCGGTGTGAGTGCTTCTAGAAAGGCCCAAAAGTTCAACTCATCAGAGTTTAAAAGCATGGTTTCTTTTTTCAGTACTCCTGAAGATTTTCAGTAACACTAAAAGCCTAAAATCTAACATTGTTTTTACTAAGAATTTTTTTTGTTTACTTTACTTAATGTCCAATAATTTGTTGAACTTACTTGAAATTTCTTAGTAATATGTACTGTTTGCATGCTATGCCTTCGCTACTCAGAAAAACCTTGTAAACATTACTTGACTGGTTTGAGTACCATTTAATTTATTCATGCTGCAATGCACTCTGGGAGCACACTTCCTCAGATCACAGACAGAATTAAGTTGACAAAACTGAAATGGATTAAGTAAGAATAACTTGATGAAATTAAGTTTACTTAATGACATTAAGGCAACAAGTTTGCATAATAAAATTAAGTAAATTGAACTAATTGGTGTTTACAGTGTATCACAGAAGTTATTCATAATGCATGTTGTAATCCATTAAATCTTTTGTAATCAAGTTAAAATGCATTATAATATTTGCAGATTTCTCAATATATATATATACAGTGTATATATATATATATATATATATATATATATATATATATATATATATATATATACAGTGTATATATATATATATATATATATATATAGTGTGTATATATAGTGTGTATATATATATATATATATATATATATATATATATATATATATATATATATATATATATATATATATATATATATATATATATACAGTTGGTAACTAATTTTAATGCATTATAGTTTCTAAAAGTATAATAGTGAATACATAAGTATTTAGTAATTCATGAGACCATTATAAGGCATAATAAAATAAATACTTGAAGGCATTTGTATTTAAAGGTTTCAAGTAAAGTGTTACCGTCAATGCCTTAAAATATTAACCTTATAAAAGTGATACATAAAATTTTTACCTGCGTTTGACCTCCAGTTAGGAAGAGTGAGTGGGAAACGTCTGCAGATGATGAATGGAGAAAATGTGATATAAGAAAATGTTACATGGAGAAACAGCTTTGTTAAACATAATCTAAAAGTGATAGAAAGACAACCTACCCTGGATGAGCCTCAGTGTTCAGAACACATAAATAGGCTACCACATAGAGCAGCCTCCGGTACGTGTCCCCTGGCATAGTGTCTGTCCCAGTGACTTGCTATGTCCTCGGGTGTTAACCGCTGAGGTGAGTCTAGATAGTACCTCCTTTCTCGGGACAATGAGAGTGGCTTGAATGTGCTGGCTGTTATAAAGGTGATGGAAATTACACCATTGACCCTGAGAAGGTGTGGTTTTCTTGATGATGCTTCACCAAAAGGGGAGGGGTTTTGATGTATACAGTTACAGGAACCATTAAAATTGGCCTCCTGATGAGGTAAACTGTAGTTTCATTTGTTTAAGTTCCAGTCACTATTGTATCAAAGTCCGGTTATTGTGTTGCAGCAATTGTTTAATTACTACAATCGAATGCAACATTGCTAATGCAATATTAGATAACATAATATCAAAGCAAGCTCCTTTCTTAGGGGAAACACGTTAAACTAGCCAGAGCTGGTTTAAGCAGGTCTCTCAAACTTTAGCTGCTGGTTTTGCTGGGTGGTGATGTGGTCTCTGCACCTGACCAGCTAAGAAAAGACCAAGTAAAAAAGAAACAAGTACAATTTGTCTGTGTATGTCAGAGAGATTTTCTTAACTAGACCCCATTGTGATTGTTAAATAGTTTTTTATTCAAGTACTGTATTACAGTTCATGCGAATGGATTTGCAGTGTCCTCAGGTTAATTGAACCATGCCAGTCCATTAAACACACATTTGAGACCTGATTTTATTTACTGTGCTTCACTAAACATTACATTTGCAAAGATCAAATAGGAGCAAAGCCAGTGTTTAGATCTGATGCCAGACGTTGACACCTTGACCTTGCGATCTGTAGTCGTACCTATGACCCGTTTAATGTGTAGTTTTCTTTTACTCCAACATTTTTATGGGTTGACTATATTTGAGCTATAATTAATGTTATTCCACCTATTCCTTCTTCAACTTGTCCGACAGATAACAACAGCAACTTTGTATAATGAGAGATTGATTGCCTCAGGCCCCGTCCACACTACTGCGTTTTTGTTTAAAAACGGAGACCTTTTGCTACGTTCTGCACCTCCCGTCCAGACTAAAACGGGAAAAACGAAGACCTAAAACGGAGAAATTTAGAAAGTTTTTGCGTTTTGACTCTCCGTAGGCCGTTTTAGTGTGGACGACACAAAACGGACGACTTCAGAAACGCTGACGCAGAGGCTCACGCTCGGCGCTATGATTGGGTGTTATTAGTCATGACGTCTCCTTCCCTGATTCGCCAACCACTGTTTACACCGGCACGTGCATGCCCAGTGTTGGTGAATGGTCACGTGATCCGCGTTTTCAGTCGTTTTAATGTGGACGGAGATCATTTCTAATATGCAGATAAAACGCTGGTGTTGACAGAGATCATATTTGTTTTACTTCTCCGTTTTTAAACGAAAACGCAGTAGTGTGGACGGGGCCTCAAATATCAGATAATAGCTTTCTTTAACGATCATCTCAGATGTGCAGGTGGTCTGGTACTGATAGGATATCCAGGATGTGAATGTCGTACATCTGCAATCAACTAAACTCTTGGTTTGCTGCAAACAAAACTCCTCCTTTACAGTTAGCTGAGAAACAGACTGCAGTTGAAGAGACTGGTGAATGACTGCGATTTCAACTCAGATAAGATTACATTTTCTATTTACCCTCAGTGGATCATTACGTGTCGTCCTCTGCTCTGACAGATGTAATACAACAAAATGAGCATTGCTTTTCTCTCGGCGCTTGGATTTAATGAGAAAGTAGGCATGAATGATTTGAAACAAAAGCCCTTGGAGAGGTTAGAAATTGCTTCAATTTCTTTAATGCTCATTTAGAATATAACCAAGTTCAAAATCAGGTCCAACCCTTGTGTATAAAGAACTGTCAGTTTGCATCAGTGTGTGTAGGTTATGCCAAATTGTTGCATAAATAATTGCTAAGTTACAACCAAAGTTTACTTGGCTGCCATATTTGCAATAGCTCTGGGTCAAACCCAGACAGCAACATATTTGTCGGCCCACATCTGGTACACGTGGATTTGACACGGTGGCTCGGCTCAGGGCCGACACTGGGCCGTCTATTTGAATGGGGGAATCCTGAAATCTCTAAAACAGCTTTCTCCCATTTATAAATAATAGGAGTAAACCGTCTTTCTATATCTAGTCTTTGGTTACAACCTACACTCGTTTAACCTATAACTACCACTTACTGCTAAAAACATGCAAACTCAGAGCGAGGGTTTAAACTTTTATTTTGAAATCACAATGAGCAATTAGCTTATTTAGAAATATACTGATGTATTTTCCTGTGTTGGCGTAGGTTTATAAATGATTTAACTTACAAATCTGATGAAATGACGCATGTTGTTTTCCCAGATGAAAGTTAGAAGCAACCCAAACTGCACAGCTTGTGCAGAGTTTGTTAACCAAGCTGCTGAGACATGCTTCACGTAGATGATAACAGTGCAACACTTCCCTATGAATCACAAAGTGCATCAGACTTTATGCGTTCCCAAAAGTACGTTGTTGGAAACCCAAACAACACTGAGTTTGTGTGGAGCAGCATTTACTGTGAGCGGAGCTGCACAAGAAACATGTAATCTGCACACATGTAAATAATATCAACGTCCAGCTTCACTCTAAAACCTGCCGGGATTTATTTAAGGGGTAACTAAACCCTAAACCAACTTTTTTTAGTTAATGATCTGTAAAAATGGGGCTTTATTAGTGCTGATCATTGATTTGAGTAACTTTTTTGACATTTGGGTATAAAGTATTTTAATTCTACAATATATGGTGTAAAAACGTCTTAGTGCTGCCCTCTTCAGGTTGATCGGTGGCTACTGCAGTTGAATTTTCCTATTGGGTGTTTGCGTTTCTTCGTGACGTAAGCAGATTCCAGCTCACCACACCCTTGGTATGAGCTACCACGCCCTTGGCAGTTCAAACATCATCTTGTTTCGTCAAAACCACTGCGAGTCAAGAGTTGGAATTACGAGTATTGAAAACGTTCAGGATAGAGTCACATCTATTTAGCATAGCATTTATATAGTTATTTAGATTACTTTGTGTAGCCTAGTTAGTTAGTAGCATAGTACAGTTAGGATAGCTTCAAGTTAGCATAGATTTATCTGTGTTTAGTACAGTGATCAGGATGGTAACGGAATAGGAATGCCCCTCTTACGGTATTTTTCCATCTAATCGACATGGGTAAATTGCGATCGAGAATTTAAAAAAATAAAGCACTCGAATTTATCGAGCACTTGAGGCATTGTGACAGTCCTAAACATTAATATTGTGAAATATTATTACAATCTAAAATGACTGATTTATATTTTAATATATATTAAAATGTAATTTATTTCTGTAATGGCAAAAAGTATCATGAACATAAGCTGAATAAAATGTTTTATTAATTTCTTTTAAAACATTTTTACAGCCTCTACATTTTCTGAACGGTAGTGTCTGTATCACATTTCAATGGAGATTTTATGTATTTTCTGTTTAATTTTCACAGGCAAAAATTGTTCCAAAGCAAGCCAAATCATTCTGTAATTTTAGCGAGAAACCAAAAATTCACTCTGGGTTTTCCATTGCTCAAAAAAGTTAACCTGCAATTTGATCCACTGTGGATTGGGTAGATATAATTAGAGCTCGACCAGATAAAGGATTTTGAAGGATTGTTAAAAGGACAGTCAGTCAACTACACTGTAACAACATAACGTAACTATTACCAGCTAATTCCGCTTCACTCTCGGCTTATTTAACAGCAGCAAAACTGGACATGATAGTCACAAATTTTGTCATGCTTATTTGAGTTAAGAGAATGGATGGGGATGTTCTTTTTATTGTTATTCAAGCAATGTATGTATCGTGACCAACTCAACGAGTGTTGCCAACAGGGACAGTGTAGAGTGCCTCTGGTGGACAAACTATATAACTCCAACACTCATGACATGGTTCAAGCGTGTTTCGTCCATTTTTATTTTATTTTAAAAAAATTAATTTATCGGCCATTATAACTGCCGAGACCGATAGTTTGGAAAATGCCTAATATTGGCCGATAATATTGGCCTGCCGATATATCGGTCTGGCTCTAGATATAATAATATTTTTTTTTCTAGTTGAATGACTGCAATACTCCCTGATTTAAGAGGTGAATGCATGCGTGTGTTTGATTAAGCCATTGTGTGAAACTTTTTTTGATGGAGATACATTCCATAATGTAGCAGATTAATGGCCCTTGTGTCAAATGTACAGGTGTGTAATGTGTACACAGAGCCCAGATAATGGCTGGTGTCAATGTGAGTGTTTGTGCAGAGTGTATTTGCACCTGTCAGAGATAAGAGAAGCCTCTCAATGAGAGTTAAAGTCTGACAGCTCTGAATGGACATTCCCTCGGCCTTTCCCTGACACTTACTGTCATTTATGTCAATGCGCACTAAACTTGAAAAAGAATATTAATGCTCTCCGTTCTGTTGTCTCTTCTTTTTTTTGTCTAATAAAGTCTTTCTGAGATTTGCACACGGGGAGAGCTTGGCTCTCTTATGAGAGAAATTCATTGTTT
This sequence comes from Hybognathus amarus, assembly GCA_030378365.1. NCBI lineage: Eukaryota > Metazoa > Chordata > Actinopteri > Cypriniformes > Leuciscidae > Hybognathus > Hybognathus amarus. The sequence goes on along the minus strand of JAQIUQ010005943.1, from coordinate 49,999 downwards.
AATTTAACATTTCAACTATTTCATTTGATTACATTTCTTTTAACAATTAAGTGAAGTGATGTGACAACTAAATGCCACTTTAGAATCCGATATACATATATATATATATATATATATATATATATATATATATATATATATATATATATATATATATATATATATAAAACATGTTGTTTTTTCCCACATTTTTGTTATGAGCCCTGTTAGATATATTTGATAAACTGTCGAAATAAAATTAACTTAACATACCTAGTTTATACCTAGATTTAAACACATAAAATGGCTGTTTTTTGCCAGTTCAAATTTTTTTTTGAGTTCATTTTTTTACTTGATAATTATAATGAAATAAAAAAACATAAACGTTACAATAGATTTAAAAATGTTTTTTTTTTTTATTTTAATGAAAAAATTATATGAAGTGCAGACAATGTGTATGTTCCATGATTTTACCTTTGGCATCTCAGTAGTTTAGGGTCTGTGTGGGGTAGATTTCTGGAAATGCTCCAAATATTTCGGGTGGAAAAGTTAGTTGTTTCTACTTGGTCCTTAATTTGAGTTTCGGAAACTTTCCTGAGACCTTTAAAGTGTGAGCGGTTCAGAAAGCTGGGAGAGACATGTTTGTGATTTGTCGCTCAGCGAGGGATTTGCTGCGGAGGCCCTGGTGAGTTAAGCTGAGAGCTGCTCTGTGTTTGAAGTGTAACGTTGGAGAGGTGATATATTGTGTGCTTTTCCAAACCATTTCCCCTGGACACATACTGTACTCTTACAAAGTTCCACATTGTTCATTTCAGACTGCCACCTGACCCATTTCAAAATGGGGCAGAGTCCCAAAATGAGAACTAGTTAGCCATAGCCATTGTCAGGTTGTTGATTTAGAGCGTGTGTGATCATCCACATAGTTAAGACTCATTTGTTAAGTCACACATTTAACTTTGGTTCTATACTTTGATTGTCTGATGGGTGGTAGAGTGCTTATAGTTAGTAAATTAGAACTTTTATGCAATATACACTTTCTTTCACAAAGAATATATAAGGATAAGTAAGCTAAATCAGTGCAACACTAAAAGTAGTAGAAACGTTATATATGCTTGCATATTGTCATGTATTAGCATGTCAATTCCAGCAGAGAGCGCCAAACCATAGTGTTTCTTCTCATTCTGCTCTTTATGTTGTGCAAGAAGCATGAGGAACAGGAGATACAATGTCAAATTCATGTCTTTTATTTAAAAAAAACATGAATTAATGAAACAGACCTGCTGCTCAAATTCAGTTCATACTCTCATATGATTTCACAAAAAAGTCACAATATGTCTCAACACAAATGAAGTTTTTTTTCTTCTTTTTTTTCTGAAAAATAACAAAAAACAACAATAATCATTTTTCATTTTTCAAACATTTTCAAGGTAAAATTGGATAATACAATTACAATTCTGTATGCAGTTATTACAGTGACGTCATCACTATTGTTTCTACTTTAAATTGTGAAACTTTAAGTTAAAGGTGCAGTGTGTAGATTTTAGCGGCGTCTAGTGGTTTGGTTGCGAGTTACACTAATGGCTCAGCCCATTGCTCACCCCTCCCTTTCGAAGAAGCTACGGTGGCTAAAACGGGACAAACATATCGTCGTCTGAGACAGCAGAGAATAGTCAGCCCGTTCTCATCCTTTAGCGTCACATAGAACGCTATATGACAAAACGGCGATATACTACGCACATGACACCCTTTATCGTTAATATAACACGCAAACCCCGTTATAAATCCTTTAGCGTAATATGAGACTACCCTACCCCACACCTAAACCTACCCATCACAGCGCGTGTTATATTAATGATAACGGGTGCCATATGTGTAGTATAGCACCGTTTTTGCATATAGCGTTCTATATGATGCTAAAGGATGAGAATGCGCTGGAATAGCCAGAGTAAGCCAAGAGTGTGTAAAATTGTCACTGTTTCTGAACCACAGTCCATTATAAACCACATCATGGAAAAAGTTTACAAAGCCATAGTCAGGTGAGGATCAAGGGTCTTAAAATATAATATAATTTGGGCTGTCAATTAATGAAAAATTTTAATCTAATTAATTACATACTCTGATTAATTAATCTAAATTAATCACATGCATAATTTTTGCAGTGAAAGTATTTGACATATTTCAATTCAAACAAATCAATTAATAATCGACATTAGTGACATTAAAGTTCAAAAACTATTTTATTATTATTTTCACTGTTCAAATAATGGCCATAACAATCAATAATATGACGTAATAATATGCTGAGGAAATAAATTAGAATTTTTTTTTTTTAAATTTTTCAGGCATTTAGGGCCACATTTATAACCTAGGGGACACAATAAATAAATGAACACTCCCCCTCACTGTCAATACTATTTATATTTACATTTATTCATTTAGATGACACTTTCATCCAAGACGGAATGAATTTAATCTGCATTATTTTTTTAACACGTTATTTTTTTTTTCCAGATTAATTAATCAAAATTAACGTTGTGCGTTATTTTGACAGCCTTAAATATAATAATAGTAATCAGCTGACGTGTCTCAGGAACGTAACCACATTTCTCCCTACATAGCAAACCCATAATAATACAGCGAGGAGAAGAACCACATGAAACTATCCAACTACATATTTATTTCTAACAGGGTAGTAAAAGTTTAGCTGGCTAATATGAGATGTAATGCTGTAGGGCTGTGGCTGAGCTGGTTGAAGTGTAAAAGATTGTTAATACTTGATGCGTCTGCGTGAGCGCAAAGGTGCGCGTGCACAAAAATGACATGATTGTCACATCGCACGCACCTACGCATCCCCTAGACACCATTTACTACTCACAAATTAATAAATAATAATGAATAAAAATATACATTGTTTTCTCTGGTTTTGAAAACATTTCGTGATCGGCTTTCAAGATCGACTTGCGACCGCGTTCGACGGGTTGGTGACTCCTGTAACGTTACTGTTTTACAGTCAATAGTACTAATCAGCTGATTGTCCAAGCCATAACACAGTGAGGGAGAAGAACTAAGTTACATGAAGCAATCCAACTACATATTTTCAACGCATTCTCATCCTAGGGCATCATCTAATTGACACTTTTGACCATGCTTCTAAATCCGACGCACATGGCAACCTTTAGCGTCAGTTAGAAGACACAGAGTAGGTTTAGGTCTGAGGTAGGGTTAGACCACTAGGAGGCGCGTCTCATATTGACGCTGAAAGGGTGCCATGTGCGTCGGATGTTGATGCATGGTCGAAAGCGCCAGTTAGATGACGCCTTGGGATGAGAACGGGCTGATATTTTACACCACTGACAAGGGAAAGGTCACTAGTCACGGTGTCTATGGCTAGCTTCTAGCTTTCTACGGCTTCTCTTTCGACGTGCTCTGTTTGTTCGCGTTCAGCTACGGTAGAACCATGATGTCACAATATGTCGACTTTCATAGAAAAGGGTGTCCGTGGTTATGTAAATATAAATGTCTCATTCTAAGGTAATAAAAACATTACGGTTCATTGAGTAAGGTCTTTATACACCACTGAACACATAGTTATGGATTGCATATTATGGAAATATTACACATTGCACCTTTAAATTTTAAAGGGACATTTTACTTAGTTCTTACAATTTTCAGTATAAAATAATGTTGCTAGCAGAATTGTTATCAATCTGCATTCGATGAACTTCAAATGTGCTCTGTGTGCTCTGCATGTTGATATAAATCAACTGAAGATGTAAGTCTTGTGTATATATTTACATGCACTTGAATGTGATCTCCCAAATTTTGTGGACCAATCTCAACAAATCAAAGCCTCTATAGACCATAATTTGCATCTTTACATTTAAACTTGTCACCAGATGTTAGTTTAAATTGGCTCGTATAGTGCTTGTCTCTCAGAGATGTGTGTGCGTGCATGTGTGTTTGTGAGACTATTTGTTCAGACCTTGACAGGGACACACAGTTCTGCTCTCAAAGTCATTTCCACGCCCTGCATGCCACCTCAGCATCACGCTAACCCATCAAAACTGAGAACAAATGTGAGGAAGTTTAAAAAAAAAAGACTAAAAAGAGAGAGAAAAAAGGATGAAGAACTAACTCCCCTTCGTGCCTCGCTTGGTCTCATCGATCCGAAGAACTTCAGAGAGGAGACGATCTTATGCTTGTGCCTTTTTTGGCTGGCCAAAGCAGAGGGGGGGACTAAGATCAAAGAGCTGTTCCTGTCTTTCTAGCCCTCTATCTCTGGCTGCGAGTGGAAGAGAGGAGGGAGTGAGAAAGAGGAGAAGAGGAGGAAGATCAGGGCATGAAAGGAGGAAAGATCTTGGTGGATTTAATGGATCTGAGGTGATGGCACCCCACTGTGTTCACCTTGTCTATATACGTAAAACACACACACACACACAATCTCTGAGAGACAAACACTATAAGAGCAGTGAGTTTGACCGCATTGAGGGGCAGGGCCGTATTTGAGATGGTAGCATGGGTCACTGTACTAGATTTATAATGTACAATTATGATGTTACGCAAGATTTATATTTAAAAATGTATGACGGTTTCCAGAAAAATAGTTCACTTTTAAAAAAACTTTTGCTGATCATTTACTCACCCCCATGTCATCCAAGATATCCACGTCTTTCTTTCTTCAGTCGAAAAGAAATTAAGGTTTTTGATGAAAACATTCCAGGATTTTCTCCATATAATGGACTTAATTGGGAACCAAACGGTTCAAGGTCCAAATGAGAGTTTCATTGCAGTTTCAAAGGGCTTTAAACGACACCAAATGATGAATAAGGGTCTCATCTAGGACTCTTCGAGTCATGACTCGAAAAAAGATTTGTTCATTTTGATGAACGAGTTTGAACTGGAGAGTCACGGTATATATATATATATATATATATATATGTAAGCAATAAGGTACGAGAGGCTGTGTGTATCGTGAATAAGTAACGGCTCAAGGGCATTGTTAGGCACGACGCGAAGCGGAGTGCCTGCAACCCCTTGAGCCATTACTTATTCACGATACAGCACTTGCCTCGAGTATCTTATTGCTTTTATAAAACGGTTGCCACACAATATTTAAGTAAAAAACAATGTTAGTGCCACTTTCTTGAAGTAAAATCACTAAAAGCTTACCTTCCGCTGGAAAAAATAGTCCCCGAGTGTGAACAGCAACAACGTTCCAATGTGTAAAATGCATGAAAGCTCAAAATAAAAACAACATAGAACCGCAGTGTTGCGCAGCGATCAATAGAACCGTTGGGTGAAGCTGGTCGTAGCCGTGTTTTATCGTGAATAAAGCACAGCTCTTGACCAATCAGAATCAAGGAATCGAACTAACCGTTTTATAAATATATATATTAGGGCTGTCAGTTTAACGCGTTATTAACGGCGTTAATTTTTTTATCGTGCGATTAACGGTCTTTTTGTCACATGCTTTTGCAACAGGACGCGGCATGCGTCCTGATCCATTTCGCCGTCTCGCATCGTCATCCACTCAAAGCCGAAACGTGTGTTTGTGGCATGCCTGTTGTTTTGTTTCTATTCTAGCTAGATCCGCTTGCTCTTTGGTCGAAGAAGCAACAAAACGTCCTGGCGCGGCGCAAGCCATTGAAATGAATGGGTTTCAGATCGCAGCGCGAGGATGTTTTGTGCCGCACACACTCGTTTGGGCTTGCGAGCTGGCCAAATAGTAACGTTATGTTTTGAGTGGATGACGAACGCGAGACACCGAAATGGATGCCCTAAGATTCTGAATTGGAAAGTTTACTTTTAAAAAGTTGCCAAACTGTCCCATTGACAAGACCAAGTGATCTGTGTGTTTTGTCGTTGTGAACTGAGCTGTCATCATCGCAGCACGTCCAGTCTGAAACACCACTTGATGATGGCCAAGCACACACACAGCTGATGCGAATTCTCCACCCCTCGTCAATATTAGGACCTGTCAGTATTTTTTGCACCCTTTTATAGACAGTGTTACATTGTGTGAGAGATTATTTATATAGTGTGAAATTTAACACTATTCCAATGTTATTTTCAATAATAATAATAAAAAAACATTTGCACTAAACAAGCCAATCCACTTTTCCATGTTGATAAGAGCATTAAAACGAGAAAAAATAATGTAACAAAAAGAAATCAAAAGAAATCAAAAGATATATAGAATAGATAAAAATGTGTGATTAATTGTGAGTTAACTATGACATTAATGCGATTAATCGCGATTAAATATTTTAATCGTTTGACAGCACTAAATATATATGTGTGTGTGTATATGTGTATATATGTATATGTATATATATATATATATATATATATATCCTATTAGTGGCTGTACCTCAATTCAAATTCAGGGTCTTAATTGGAATTTTAAGTGCACTCTTACTTAAATTCTGAATTGCACACAGACCTGCTTGAAAAAAAGGCCCCAAACAAAGACAATATAAAACAGAACTCAACAAAAAGCCTCTCAAAAGACGTCACTCCCTAAATAAACACAGTCCCGCTTCTCAGAGCAGAAATGAGAGTGAATTATAGGATTAATTGAATACATTAGTTGTGTGCACCTGTGACCTGACTGCATGATGAACTGCGGGGAATGGAGGGAATGTCAAATGATGCATGAGCATGATGTAGAGAGATGAAAGAGGGAAGGCTTTCTGTAGCACTGTGCATTACACAATTCCCAAACTGCACACCCTTAGTTTTGTTCCAGTTTTGTGAATTTTCTTTTTTCCAAGGAGTCATTTTCACCTAAACAACCTACCCAGATGGGTTCAATCTTGTGCTGGTGAAATCAGAGAGCCGGGCCAGTCTAGGTTTCACCTTGCTCCTGCTTGTATGTTTTTTAACACCTGGTCTGTGTGTTGTGGTTGCTTTTCATTTAAAGTTCGTCATTTACTTGTTTAAATTAATTTCAAAAGCTATAAATTCATCACATCAACTCTCCCAAGCACCTGTTGAAGTGTTCATTACAGTTTGCACTATAATTAGTGGTTCCTGTCATGTTTTGGACCAAAGTAATGACTGATGATGTTTGTTAATGAGACTGTTGCGTAATTTGCTGAAAAATGCTGTAGTTTGATCAGTTTAGCATTGCTGTAAATGCTCTTGTCTAAGCAGAGTCAGAATCACTTCTTCCTAACTGTAAATCTGCATGATGCTTTTTTAACATTTTTAATTCTGAATATTACAGATTTGCCAAAAATGTAATGTAATGTAAAAATGTAAGTCAAAATGTGCCAAGCTCATAGATTTCTTTCCAAACTGACTGAGCACTGTAAAAAAAAAAAAATTATATATATATATATATATATATATATATACACCGGCCACTTTATTAGGTACCCCATGCTAGTAACGGGTTGGACCCCCTTTTGCCTTCAGAACTGCCTCAATTCTTCGTGGCATAGATTCAACAAGGTGCTGGAAGCATTCCTCAGGGAGTTTGGTCCATATTGACATGATGGCATCACACAGTTGCCGCAGATTTGTAGGCTGCACATCCATGATGCGAATCTTCCCGTTCTCACCACATCCCAAAGATGCTCTATTGGATTGAGATCTGGTGACTGTGGAGGCCATTTGAGTACAGCGAACTCATTGTCATGTTCAAGAAACCAGTTTGAGATGATTCCAGCTTTATGACATGGCGCATTATCCTGCTGAAAGTAGCCATCAGAAGTTGGGTACATTGTGGTCATAAAGGGATGGACATGGTCAGCAACAATACTCAGGTAGGCAGTGGCGCTGCAATCGATGCTCAATTGGTACCAAGGGGCCCAAAGAGTGCCAAGAAAATATTACCCACACCATGACACCACCACCACCAGCCTGAACCGTTGATACAAGGCAGGATGGATCCATGCTTTCATGTTGTAGACGCCAAATTCTGACCCTACCATCCGAATGTCGCAGCAGAAATCGAGACTCATCAGACCAGGCAACGTTTTCCAATCTTCTATTGTCCAATTTAGATGAGCTTGTGCAAATTGTAGCCTCAGCCCATCTGCCTCAAAGTTCGACGTACTGTGCGTTCAGAGATGCTCTTCTGCCCACCTTGGTTGTAACGGGTGGTTATTTGAGTCACTGTTGCCCTTCTATCAGCTCGAACCAGTCTGGCCATTCTCCTCTGACCTCTGGCATCAACAAGGCATTTCCGCCCACAGAACTGCCGCTCACTGGATGTTTTTTCTTTTTCGGACCATTCTCTGTAAACCCTAGAGATGGTTGTGCGTGAAAATCCCAATAGATTAGCAGTTTCTGAAATACTCAGACCAGCCCTTCTGGCACCAACAATCATGCCACGTTCAAAGTCACTCAAATCACCTTTCTTCCCCATACTGATGCTCGGTTTGAACTGCAGGAGATTGTCTTGACCATGTCTACATGCCTAAATGCACTGAGTTGCTGCCATGTGATTGGCTGCTTAGAAATTAAGTGTTAACGAGCAGTTGGACAGGTGTACCTAATAAAGTGGCCGGTGAGTGTATATATATATATATATATATATATATATATATTATATATATACACAGTATATTTAATTTATATATATATACCCTTTATTTAATATATATATATATATATATATATATATATATATATATATATATATATATATATATATATATACACATACACATACATATACACACACACACATATATACATATCACATATTACAATAAAAGGGTGCCACAACTGAAGAAGTTCCTGGTCTTCAGTGACCTTGCATTGGTTGCGATTTTTACATTAAAAGTTCAACAGTTCTGCCATGATTTATCTTTAATTTTCCACATTACAAAAACCGTCTGTTTTAACAGAAGTGTGTAGACTTTTTATATCCACTGTACACCAGGTTGGAGGACTGAGCTAGACCAGATTAAACCAGCTAAACCTTCAAGCCATGTTACGTCTACTTTCTCTGTTTCTTCTTTTGTTATCTATGAAATACCCCCACACACGCACACACAAACTGTTTCTTTCTCTCTCTATTCTCTCCTTCTCTTTGTTTGTCTAATCAGCAGGCCATATCAGATCCGGTCCTGAAAGGTCAGCAGGTGGAGAGAATCAATCTACACCTTGCCCTTTTTACAGAGGTACAGGTCACACCGTGCAGTGGAGGAGAGGCTGTGTACTGCATCATCTTCCTGCTGCTCACACACACGCACACACACAGATTATCAGGTCAAGGTCATTGCTTTTGTTCCAATCTGTTGCACTCACTGACCTTTCTTGTTTTCGTCTGCAGTCTCTGCAGTATCTGTCTGTAATCAGGATTCCTCTCTCACACTGAGTCTTATTTCATCTTCAGACCTTTTAAAAGCTTTTAAAAGTCAGGATAGAAATTCACTGTTTGTGCGGCATTTGGGAGGATATTGAGAAAGAGGGTCACCTTTGATAGCTTAACTCTTTTGGTTTCTTATCGGGACCCAAAGCATGTAACACATGGGTAAATCTCAGTATGTATATATATATATATATATATATATATATAGTGTATATATTAGGGCTGTCAGTTAAACGCGGTTTTAACTGCAGTTTTTAACAAATTGCCGTTAAAAAAATAAGTAATTTTTTTTGAGTGGAGGACGAGTGCGAGATGCCGAAATGGATGCCAATAAGATTCTGAATGGAAAGTTTACTTTTAAAAAGTTGCCAAATGGTTCCATTGACAAGACCAAAGTGATTTGTGTGTTTTGTCGTTGTGAACTGATATCATCATTGCAGCACGTCCAGTCTGAAATACCGCTTTATGATGGCCAAGCACGCACACACACAGAAAGCTGATGCAAATTATCCACCCCTCGTCAATATCAGGACCTCGTCAGTTGTTCTTTCACCCTTTTATTGATGGACAGTGTTACATTGTGTGAGATTATTTGCTCCAAGTAAGAATTTTTTATTGTGAATTTGAACACAGTATATGGCAATGATGTTTTCAATAAAAAACATTTGCACAAAGCATGCCAATCCACTTTTCCATGTTGATAAAAGCATTAAAATTAGAAAAAATAATGTAAAATTGTGATTAATCGCGAGTTAACTATGTCATTAATGTGATTAATCGCAATTAAAGTTTTTAATCATTTGACAGCACTAAATATATATATATATATATATATATATCATATCAAAGGTGACCCTCTTAATATCCTCCCATATGTGTATATATAGGAAGATGTATGTACAAATACAACCCATTATGCATTTTTTATATAATTTAATATAATATAAATGATATAATTATATTACATTATACATTATAATTGTTTAAATTATGTTTTATTTACATTATATGTGTTTTGTTTGGTGTGCTTTTGGTATGCTTTAATTTAAAAAAATAAAATAAATGTACACTTTTGTGTGTACTATTTAACCAATTTTGGTAAAAATTACTCTATTAAGTCATGAAAATCTCCATGAAGAATAATACGAATTACAAGAAAAGGCTTAAAAGTGAAACCTCCTGTCACATTGGCTATTCAGGTTGTTATAAAAATAATGTTACAATGCAAAACACATGTTTTATTTTTGCAAAATTGAGTTAATTTTAGTTTTCTTGTAATTTGCGGGGCAAAATGTGATGTTTTGTGAGATTCCCGAGAACAAGTGTTAAATGAGCAGCAGATATGCATCTCTAGATGGCGTCCGTCTTGCCGAGGGTGGATGGAGGCAGGGGATTTCTGGCTGAATATGGCTCCTGTTGTTCTACATTGGCAGCGCAGTGCATTGTGTAAGATATGATCAATAGATGTGAGCAGCCAGCGTTTAATTGCCTTTTGTTAACATGGAGGTGTTTGACAGAAGGAAAGGAGAGTCCCTAGGGCTGAGCAAGGGTGTGAGTGCATGTAGGAGAGTGTGTGTGCACGCGTGTGTGTATGTGTGTGCATTTTTACATGCAGTACACGCTTGTACCTTTGTTCCTGCTGATGCCACATTAATTGCAAATTCAACTCAACAGCTCTGCTAACGTTGCCTTTTCAAAGCCCGAAGCATAGCCTATGCAAGTATGCTAACAGAAACACTTCTAGCTACACAAACCTGCCTCATTGCATTATAAAACGTATCAGCCTGCAGTTCGTCACTCAAGACGAGGACCTATTGCAGAGTTCCCATCGGGCCTGTGTTGAGGTAAATATTCTCTTTGCCTTAATTCTAAGTGGCATTGATTCAGCAAGGTGCTGAAAGCATTCTTTAGAAATGTTGGCCCATATTGATAGGATAGCATCTTGCAGCTGATGGAGATTTGTGGGATGCACATCCAGGGCACAAAGCTCCTGTTCCACCACATCCCAAAAATGCTCTATTGGATTTAGATCTGGTGACTGTGGGGGCCATTTTAGTACAGTGAACTCATTGTGATGTTCAAGAAACCAATTTGAGCATTATCCTGCTGGAAATAGCCATCAGACGATGGGTACAAGGTTGGCCGTAAAGGGATAAACATGGCCAGAAACAATGCTCAGGTAGGCCGTGGCATTTAAACGATGCCCAATTGGCACTAAGGGGCCTAAAGTGTGCCAAGAAAACATCCCCACACCATTACACCACCACCACCAGCCTGCACAGTGTTAACAAGGCATGATGGATCCATGTTCTCATTCTGTATATGCCAAATTCTCTGCCAGAAGACTCTACCATCTGAATCTCTAAAACTGAAATTGAGACTCATCAGACCAGGCAACATTTTTCCAGTCTTCAACTGTCCAATTTTGGTGAGCTCTGCAAATTGTAGCCTCTTTTTTATATGTGTAGTGGAGATGAGTGGTACCCGGTGGGGTCTTCTGCTGTTGTAGCTCATCTGCCTCAAGGTTGTGCGTGTTGTGGCTTCACAAATGCTTTGCTGCATACCTCGGTTGTAACGAGTGGTTATTTCAGTCAAAGTTGCTCTTCTATCAGCTTGAATCAGTCAGCCTATTCTCCTCTGACCTCTAGCATCAACAAGGCATTTTGGCCCACAGGACTGCCGCATACTGGATGTTTTTCCCTTTACACACCATCTTTTGTAAATCCTAGAAATGGTTGTGTGTGAAAATCCCAGTAACTGAGCAGATTGCGAATACTCAAACCGGCCCATCTGGCACTAACAACCATGCCACGCTCAATTTCTTAAATCATCTTTCTTTCCCATTCTGACATGCAGTTTGGAGTTCAGGAGATTGTCTTGACCAGGACCACACCCCTAAATGCATTGAAGCAACTACCATGTGATTGGTTGATTAGATAATTGCATTAATGAGAAATTGAACAGGTGTTCCTAATAATCCTTTAGGTGAGTGTATATACTGTATAATTATTATAAATAGTAATTCCAATTTTCAATGGTTTTCAGTGACTGCATAGGTTGTACTTTTTACATTAAAGGTGCCAATGTTTTGATATGATGTATCTTAGTTAAACTTACACATACATTTAGGTTCTGTGTTCTGAAATGTGGATGCTGTTCGATCTTTTTTGCGCAGTTCATGAAAGCAAATGAGTAACAATTATAGCAAATTATTTGATAACTTGTTACACCTGCCAAAAACACACTTGAATAAGGTTTGCTTTTGGTAAGCTATGTTAGATGTGTTTTAACAGTGCATGTTTTCAGACTTTTCCAACAGTTCGAGATCGTTAATGTCTTCTCTGGACAAGCCTGGTCTGGCAATCTGACAGATAGGTTTTATGCTCTGGAAATGATGTCTGTTCATAGATGCTTTGATCTGCCTTTTTTTTCCTCAGTGCAATTAAGGCTAAAAGGTCACATATGCATGTCTGAAATTGCATCAGATGCTAAAAATACAATAATCATAATAAATGTGACTTTAAAGCAGCACTATGTTGTTTTTCAAACTTTATAATATTTTTCCAAAACCCTTGAGATAGTACATTGACTTACAATAGGTTGAATGACAGGTCTTTTTGTATCTGTATTCATCTATGGTAGCTTGATATTATAATATTGACAACATGGCTTTTATCTACCAACAAACATTGAATTGAATTAGCATATCCATTATGTAAAACAGTAGCCAATAGGCTAACGTTACTACAAAGATGCTGGCTTGGTAAACGTGAGCCACACAATCTTTTTGACGTTTGAAAGTAAATAAATAAAGACACTATATTCATAAGACATGCTAAAATGTATGCCAATGTACTTGTGATGAAGACATTCACACGCAACACTGGAGTCTGCCCAAGATGTGAGAACTCCTTCCTTTTGCAGAGTTCAGGGGTATCGCTTGTCAACAAATACACGTGTGTATTCCCTAGTGTAACCATGACAGATTTTATGCCAGTAGTAGAAGACAATACTGTTTCCCAACTGTAGGGGGACCCCGAGAGCAAAATTTCAAAAGTAACAATGCTGCTTTAATGCAAGCCAATAACATATATGAACAACCAGTAAACAACAAACAAAACACTGTTTGAGCCAACACTGAGATAAAAACATGGTGCTTCTTCACATGAGAGGAGGGAACGGAAATACAGAGGTCCAGCCAAGACTAGTTCAAATTGTTTGTGCCTGTGTGTGGTGTGTGAGATCTTACTGCGTCTAAATGAGGAGTAGACACATACAGGGACTTTTGTGTGCGTATGTGTGATATTTTTTGGTGTTGCAGTCATCATGTGATGTGTGTGTACTTGTATAAATGAGGAAGCTTGCATGCAGGGCAGAGAGGACACACAGCTTTGAAGTGTAAATTACTGGCACTGGAAGTGTGTGTTTGTGGTGCTGGGACACATTTCATTATGCTCCAGCCTTTCTGTTTAGCGTTTAGGTAGACTACATAAAATCACAAAGTGTGTTTTGGGCACGTAGTCTGTTAATGACACTGTATGACCATGAAACAGAATAATATACTTTATAGCCATTCAAATCTGGGGAGCAAAGTATGAACTTTGACAGCTTCAGTTTGTATAAATTATGACGACTTTCTTTTTGATGGACTTTTTCATTTTGGTGTTATGCTGGGATTAAAGGGTTATCCTTGTGGAAGAAAGTGCACTTTACATTATTAAAAATACTTTCAGAAATACTATACCTTCAGTTCTCACTTAAAGGAGTAGTTCCCTTTTCAAAAAAACTTTTGCTGATAATTCACTCACCCCCATGTCATCCAAGATGTCCATGTCATTCTTTCTTCAGTCGAAAGAAATTAAGGTTTTTGGTGAAAACAGTTTCAGTACAAACAGTTCAAAGGGCTTTAAACGATTCCAGATGATGAATAAGGGTCTTATCAAGTGAAATGATTGGTAATTTAAAAATAAATGAAAAATTTTAAGTTAAAATTTTAAATTTATTTTATGTATTTATTTATTTAAATGTGCGATCGTTTTGTTAGATAAGACCCTTATTGATAGATTGATAGACCTTGAACTGTTTGGTCACCAGTTAATTTCATTATATGGAGAAAAATCCTGGAATGTTTTCATCAAAAACCTTAATTTCTTTTGGACTGAAGAAAGAAAGACATGGACATCTTGGATGACATGGGGGTGAGTAAGTGGCTTGTGCCTACAGTGGCTCAATTATAAGTTTATCAAGCGACGAGACTACTTTTTGTGCGAAAAACAACAACATAAATAACGACTTTATTAGACTATTCCATTACTAATTGAAGAGATTTCCAGAACGCATGCACGAGAACTGAGACGAGGACGCACTTCTTCGACTACTTCTTGTTACCGGCTGCTCACCGCTTAGGAGTTTTACCGCCCCTACCGTATAAGATGATGTGCTGATATAGCTGGAAGCGAAAACGTTCTGTTTACAAGCAGAGGAAGATGCGCACTGTACATACGCTTTTCAATTACCGTATTTTCCACACTATAAGGCACACTTAAAAAAACTTTAATCTTCTCAAAAAACGACAGTATGCCATACAATCCGGAGTGCCTTATATATGCATCATCATCTTATACGGTAGGGGGCGGTAATACTCTTAAGCGGTGAGCAGCCGGTAACAAGAAGTAGTCGAAGAAGAACGTCGTCATCTCAGTTCTCGCGCATGCGTTCTGGAAATCTCTTCTACTCTCGTCTAAAGGCCCATAAGGAAGTAATGGAATAGTCGAATAAAGTCGTTATTTATGTTTTTTTCGCACAAAAAGTAGTCTTGTCGCTTGATAAACTTATAATTGAGCCACTGTAGGAACATAGAATATTTAAACATTTTCTTTAATGACTTTATGAGCCGTCAAGAGCTTTTCATTTTTGGGTGAACTAACCCTTTAACACTTCAATCAGGATGTAAGCACTATAAAAACTATAAAAAAAAAACATTTCTGCCACTTTTTTTTACTGTAATATATTTTCTGGAAGTTTTTTTCCAGTTTACTGTTTTTTTGTAAGAATTTTTTTTCAGTCTCATGTTAAATATTTCTGCTGTGCATATGTTGCACTGACTTGTTTACTGTAGTGAAAAATACATTACTGTAAAATGAAGTTTCAACAGCATGTGTGTATCTGCAAATATTTCTGTGCGTGTGAAAAATCTGATAAATATTTTAGTATTATGGCAAAGCATACTAAAGATAGGAGTGCTTTTCATCATGCCCAACAGTGTGTAGTTGTTTAGGCAAAAAATCTGGGAATATGAATGAAGTGTGTGTCATTTCATCTAAATGTTTGATTTTGATAATGCTATGTGTAGTTTCAGTTGCAGTGCTTCATTTTGGAGGATATATCAGGTATTTTGCAGTTTGGGTGTGTGGCTTTGTGAATTGTGTTAAGTATTTTGATAAAACCAGACTAGTTTGCAAAATTGTGTGTTAGCAATTGGAAAAAAACTGTAATGACAGAGTTTGTCTAGTGACGTGTTTCATATCTGTCTCTTTGTTCGTCTCACTCTTTTGAATATCAGTATGACTACCCAGCCACCGGCAAGGCAAGAGACATCACGCTCTGTCAGCCTGCAAACATGAACACAATCACTCTCTCTGCAGAGATCTGGCCCGTTCTGTCTGACTGGTGTGTGCCATTTTAAATGTGAAAGCATTTAAACATGAGAACAGTGGAATCGATGCTTTTTTCTCTCTCCCTCACTTTCTGACATTAAGAGAACCTCACCCAGCTGTTCCCTCCCACAACTGCAGAGGAACCCTCTACTATAGTATTTGAGGAGAGTATACACACACACACACACACACACGCACAATAGCTTTGCTTGAGGACATTTATCAGTGGTTTGCCAGCAACAGAGACTTACTGCACTTTGAGACTCTGTGTGAAATGCTAAGGCCGTTCTTTTTGTCCTAATGTGTCTTTCCATATCTTGCACCCCTGCTGTCTCTCCTCACTGCGTTAGGAACACTGAGCCCTGACCTATGACCCCCAGACTTCCTTCTGAGCGCGGCAGGCACAGATAACGCTCCGGTCCACAGTCTCACGTAGGTACAGAGCGCCTGAGAATGTCAAGCGTCAAATATCAGAAGTGTGCTGGGCACACATTTCCTATCGATTCTTTCAGAATCTCTCTCTTGCTGTGAATAATAATAACAGGAATGAGGTATGAAATGTTAAATCTATGAGTGTAATTTATTTCCTTCAGATGTAACGTGTCTGATTTATTTTTCACCAAAGTGAATAGTTTTGTGTTAGATGAATATGGCATTAGTCAAAATGCCAGTAGCACCTCATTGCAGTACACGAGATCCAGTGGGCGGAGTCGGATTCAGATCTGAGGGGTGGAGCTGGGTAGGTTTAGGGGTGGGTTTAGGGATCAGGGGGTGGTGCTGGGTCTGTATAGGGTGGGTTTAGGGATCAGGGGGTGGAGCTGGGTAGGTTTCAGGGGTGGGGTTATGGATCAGGGGGTGGAGCTGGGTAGGTTTAGGGGTGGGTTTAGGGATAAGGCAGTGGAGCTGTGTAGGTTTAGGGGTGGGGTTATGGATCAGGGGGTGGAGCTGGATAGGTTTCAGGGGTGGGGTTTAGGGATCAGGGGGTGGAGCTGGGTAGGTTTAGGGGTGGGTTTAGCGATCAGGTGGTGGTGCTGGGTAGGTTTCAGGGATCAGGGGTGGGAGCTGGGTAGGTTTAGGGGTGGGGTTATGGATCAGGGGGTGGAGCTGGGTAGGTTCGGTGGTGGGTTTAGGGATCAGGGGTGGAGCTGGGTAGGTTTTAGGGGTGGGGTTATGGGATCAGGGGGTGGAGCTGGGTAGGTTTAGGGGTGGGTTTAGGGATAAGGCAGTGGAGCTGTGTAGGTTTAGGGGTGGGTTTAGGGATAAGGCAGTGGAGCTGTGTAGGTTTCAGGGGTGGGGTTATGGATCAGGGGGTGGAGCTGGATAGGTTTAGGGGTGGGTTTAGGGATCAGGGGGTGGAGCTGGGTAGGTTTAGGGATGGGTTTAGGGATCAGGTGGTGGTGGTGGGTAGGTTTAGGTGTGGGTTTAGGGATCAGGGGTGGACCTGGGTTGGTTTAGGGATCAGGGGGTGGAGCTGGGTAGGTTTAGGGGTGGGGTTGGGGATCAGGGTGTGGAGCCTGGTAGGTTTAGGGGTGGGGTTATGGATCAGGGTATGGAGCTGGGTAGGCTTAGGGTTGGAGTTAGGGATCAGGGGGTGGAGCTGGGTAGGTTTCAGGGTGGGGTTAGGGATCAGGGTGTGGAGCTGGGTAGGTTTCGGGGTGGGGTTGGGGGTCAGGGTATGGAGCTGGGTAGGCTTAGGGTTCGGAGTTAGGGATCAGGGGGTGGAAGCTGGGTAGGTTTAGGGCTGGGGTTAGGGATCAGGGTGTGGAGCTGGGTAGGTTTAGGGGTGGGGTTGGGGGTCAGGGTGTGGAACTGGGTAGGTTTAGGGGTGGGGTTATGGATCAGGGGTGGGAGCTGGGTAGGTTTAGGGGTGGGTTTAGGGATAAGGCAGTGGAGCTGTGTAGGTTTAGGGGGTGGGTTTAGGGATAAGGCAGTGGAGCTGTGTAGGTTTAGGGGTGGGGTTATGGATCAGGGGGTGGAGCTGGATAGGTTTAGGGGTGGGTTTAGGGATCAGGGGGTGGAGCTGGGTAGGTTTAGGGATGGGTTTAGGGATCAGGTGGTGGTGGTGGGTAGGTTTAGGTGTGGGTTTAGGGATCAGGGGTGGACCTGGGTTGGTTTAGGGATCAGGGGGTGGAGCTGGGTAGGTTTAGGGGTGGGGTTGGGGATCAGGGTGTGGAGCCTGGTAGGTTTAGGGGTGGGGTTATGGATCAGGGTATGGAGCTGGGTAGGCTTAGGGTTGGAGTTAGGGATCAGGGGGTGGAGCTGGGTAGGTTTAGGGGTGGGGTTAGGGATCAGGGTGTGGAGCTGGGTAGGTTTAGGGGTGGGGTTGGGGGTCAGGGTGTGGAACTGGGTAGGTATAGGGGTGGGGTTGGGGATCAGGGTGTGGAGCTGGGTAGGTTTAGGGGTGGGGTTAGGGATCAGGGGGTGGAGCTGGGTAGGTTTAGGTATATCTAAGGTGGGAGGAGTTGGATCTGGATCCACTCCTCCCTGTGAATTTCATGTTCTGCAGTGAGGACCATCTCCAAAATGCAGGGAACTTTATTTGGCAAATCATATTAAACTTGTCCCTCAACCCAAAATAATAGAAAAAATAAGAAATTTTATAAATTAAAATATATTATTATTATTATTATTATTATTATTGTAATTCCTATTATTATCTTACGAGTTTAATACAGTACGCCTGAGTTTGCAGTAATTAAATTTATAATACTTTTTAAATAATTTGTCTTTTTTGCATTAGAGAAATGAGAAATCGCGGGCTGTTTTTTATATTATATGATATTATTTAAACATTGACAGAACACATTAATAAACATTACTGTAAATTTGACAGAATTACCTGAGGCTGTTTTTCATCTGTAGTCCCTGACAGAATGAAATAGTCAGTCGAATAGTTAAATACAAATTTATATATATATATATATATATTTTTGGGGGTATTGAAAATATATTAATATTCATCCTCAGTTACTGAATTTAATGTCTAAATGGGGCTGTTGAGAAAATTTCAGGACATCTTTGTGTGAGAGAGAAATTGAGAAAGAAATGTTACTTGTAGAAAAAAGTTTCTTCACATTGTTCTTGAGGTTTGTAGTTTGCTCTTTATTAATAGTTGATCTGATGTGAGAGATGACACATTTTTGTTGGCTGGGTAAAAGCCTGCTCATGGTGATTTGGGGACTGAGGTGACTCATCAGACACAGCAGATGTTAGGGTGGTACTGAGATCAGACACACATTAACATGAGACACTCACCTTGGTCTTCCTTTAGAGACCCCGAGAGAGAGAAAGCGACAGAGAGCGAGAGAGTTTTAAAGGGAATTATTATATAAAATACCACATTTTCTTTGCTGTTTTGCTAAGGAAATGTATCATTCTCTTTTATATGACCATTTTAAAATTATATTTTCATATCAGTATGTGCATTCATAGGAATCCAAACCCCTTGGGGTTGCTAGCATCATTCTCTGACAGAAACACTAAATTATGTCTTTTTTGTCAGTCAAGAAACCTGACTAGTATTATAACTGAGACAAAAAATAAAATGGTAAAAAAATATGGGCAAGGGCTTTTTGATCGGTGCTTTCCTCCTTCCCTCCCGGGTTTTGGCATTGGTTGGTTAGTTATTGGGGGAAGAAGTAAGGAGGGAACCGGCAAACATTCAAAGACTTTAATAACAAAATAAAACAAATACAAAACTAAAGTAAAGACGGCAGTAAAGGCTGACTGCCGCTGAACATAATAAAACAGTAACATAAGTCCAGGCCTGTCCTCTCTTGTCCTTCACTGTCGTTGCTCCTCCTTTTATGCATCTTTTACGCATTAGCCAATCAGGACGCAGGGTGGGAGTTTCATAGATATGTGAACGTAGTGACAAAGTGACTGATGATTGTTCAGAAAGCGGTTCCTCTTCTGCTTTATTGCCATCCTCTAAAATTTGCTAGAGCATCTTCCGAGTCTGCCGATCAAGAAGAACACATTCGACTGCATATCTGACATGATCTTACCTGAACTTGTAACAATGTTATGCCTGGTTCAGATTACACATTTTTTTTGTCTGTTACGATAGTCACTGTGTCAGATTACGCAATTTTGAATGCTAAAATCTTGTTCGTGTCGTGGACAAGACACAATGTCAGACTACACGTTGCTTCCTGACAAGTCACCGCATGCTGTCTTTAACGGCGCGTGATGTCATCAGAGAAGGCGAAACTAGTAGCGAGTGACTTCCGTAAACGAACGGAAACAAACAAATGGATGAAGCGGTGAGTGTTGAATTGGCTGTCCTGTGGTCAGAAAAAAGTAAAATAAAGAAAGAAAACCCGACAATGGACACGTTCCTGGATTGTCTCGGCATTCCCTTTTCAGCGTGAGAAATACACGGTGTGGCCGTGTGGACTGGTTGAATTGCGTATGTCTCACGGCCATTGCGTGAGACTTGAGAACCCTGCTGAAGAGGATAGTATGGGCTGTCAATCCTCCAAAGAGAACTTGAGGTAAACTATTGTTTTCTTATATATTTTTACTTTTAGTTTTAACGTTAGCACCATAGTCTCTCTTTCGTGTTAGCCATTTTTGAAAGTTGTGTACAGAAAAGATGTGCTCCTATTGATGTGACTCCTTTGATGACATTTTACATGATGCAATGCTTCCCAACCATTGTCAAGATTTTCCATAATTTATGACACAACACTTCCCTACCAATGACAAGTAATTTTCCAGCAATCCCTGTTTTCATTGTTTTATGTTTCGGAGGGAGTTTTATTTGATCTGAGTAGTTCAGCACTTCCGGATTAAAAAATAAGCAAGGAATATCTGTGTAAACTAGGAGCAAATAGAAGTTGCCTACATACAAGTTGCGCAGGTGTTTAGTCTTTTACAAAAGCGGGATTTTTCTTAGCTTTTTGTTTGAAATGTTTTTTTTCTCTATGAAAGTTTCCCACATCAAGTGTTAAAGTATATATTGAAAATATATATATATATTTATATATATATATATATATATGTATGTATATATATATATATATATATATATATATATATATATATATATATATATATATATATATATATATATATATATATATAAAGTCAGTGTTTACATAATATATTTGTGTATGCTGTATATAATATATTTTGTATATATAAATACCTATGCATGCTATGTATATATAAATAATTATTTGCACATCTAATATATCTGTATATATATATATATATATATTACATATATATATATATATATATATATATATATATATATATATATATATATATATTATATATATATATATATATATATATATATATATATATATATATATATATATACATATATATATACACATACACATACATACTAGACATTAGATATCACATATTCAATATATAAAATATGCTGCCACTTGCTATTAATTTTTTATGAATAACACATTTTCTTAAATATATTTTTTATATGCAAACTAATTATACAGCACACACAAATATATGTAAACACAGACTTTTTTTTGGATGCGATTAATCACAATTAATTTTTGCACAGCCCTAATATATATATATATATAAATATATATATATATATATATTACTAATATGTATATATTACTAATAGTATATATTACTAGTATATATGTGTGTATATATATATATATATATATATATACATATATATTAAATATATATATATATATATATATATATATATATATATATATATATATATATATATATATATTCAATATTAAATATTTAGATATTCAATATGATCAAATATGCTGCCACTGGCTTTTTAATTTTTTTAAATCGCTGGTGGGGATAAAGTTAACACATGTAAATCCATCATTCTGGAGACAGACTATCATATCTGAGGTTAGGACTGTACTCATATACACAGACATAGTCGATAGACAATCTCCTGGATCTGTTAAAAATAAATACACTCTTCTGATCCAGCTGGCTGACATGTGATTTCTGAAATGTCAGACAGTGGATTATTGACAGATGCCATTTTAGTGATAGACTTGAGGCATTCTATGAAACAGGTTCCTTTGGCATTTGGAAAATGTTCTGTTTTGATTTTTAAAGTAGATTTTAAAGTAGATTTCTTTAAATCAAAGAATGTTTTAATTGCTAATTTCATTTGCATTTCCTAAATTAATAATACATTAATATGTTGAGGTATTCTGAATTTGGGAACTTGCCAGGACCGGATTATTCATGTGGGAATTTGGGCCACTATTCAGGGCTGTATAGATTCAAAAAGCAGGAGATGCAGTGATAAATAAGGCCAAATATGTCCCCCACCGGTCACATGGAGATTGACTGCCAAAATCAACATCGCCAGGGGCCCTATGAGACCTTAATCTGGCCCTCGCTGGGACAGCCCTGTTGTCATGGTTCCGTTCCTATCATTAACATTTAAGAGTCAACCATGTGAGAATATGAAACACTTCTGTCTGTTTTATGTGAGGAAATCAAATGTCATGGACATAGATAAATTATTTTATTTTTTTATATTATACTATTATAGTAGATATAGATATTATACCTATATAATATTTTATAACAAATTACTATATTTCATAATATACTATAGTAAATATTTGTTTAATTAAATTAATTCAGTAAATGAATTTATATTTTTTAAAATATTTTCCATATGTGATTAGGACAACCATTACAACAAGTTTTCTAAATTTTTAAAATAATAAATCTATATTTTGTAAATTATGTAAAATTTCATTTAAAATATTTATTTAAATCCTAATTTAATACTTTAATATTTTAAAGGACAACTCTCGGTGCAAATTGAACCTTTGGTCTAATTACACATTGTTACCAAATGTTAACTGTTATCTGAGATTTGTTTTCATGATTGCCGAATGTAAATAGTTTTATCTATAAATACAGTTTAGCCTATAATGCTAGTATAACGCTAGTATATAGGGCATAGAGTAATGACAAATAAAAATCGCTTGTTATTACCACTAACAAGGCTCAAAATAGCCACACAGTAACACGGTAAGCATAAATAAGGGTCCTACATTAAACCAAAGCATTGAGAGCTTCTGTCAGCATCCATACAGTTTAATAAAGAAGATATTTCTATCCACACAGTCAACTTCACGTAATACAGGAAGAAGCCATCTTTGTAATATAGTCTCTACCAGTCGATCTCCTATCGCCAATTCAAGTGCCGCCTGAGATATGAATAAGGTGATGAAGGTGAGCGCTACCAGTAGGCAACATGTACATATTGAAAACAAGAAAATGGTTTGTGTTTGTGTTTCTTCCGGAAACAACGGACTATATGAAGATTCTGCACAGTTCAGCGCACGTGGATTCGCGTTCGTAGATCGACTGGTAGAGACTATATTTCAAAGATGGCTTCTTCCTGTATTCGCTGAAGTTCACTGTGTGTTCAAAATATCTTCTTATTAAACTGTATGGACACTGACAAAGTTCTCAATGCTTCGGTTTCGAATGTAGGGACCCTTATTATGCCAACCGTGTGACTGTGGGGCTATTTTGAGCCTTGTTAGTGGTAATAACAAGCGATTTTATTTGTCATTAACTCTGATGCCCTATATACTAGCGTTATACTGAGCATTATAAGCTAAACTGTTTTTAGAGATAAAACTATTTACATTCGGCAATCATGAAAACAAATCTCAGATAACGGTTGACTAGGCAACAATGTGCAGATTAGACCAAAGATTCTCTTTGCGTCGGAGTTGTCCTTTAATTACATATACTTAATTTGGCAAAACTCTCGTTTCTTTAGCATTTAGTTACTTCATCAAATTTCTTTCTTGACTTCTCAATATTCTTCTCTGTCACCCAGAAAGACAAACTGAAGGTTAAGATGCTGCTAACTCTGTGCAATGGCTTATGAACGATATGAAAGTAATCGTCACCGATGTGACTGATTCTATGTGTTTATGAAGCCTCAGACAGATTAGAGTGTGGCTGAGGGCTTGTGATGTTTATTACAGTTGCCCCACTGCTTTTCACATGAGCCTCGGAGTCTTTGAAGAGCAGCATACGTAGTCAGGATTCAATCATCTCCTAATCTTTCCTCTCTCCCTGACGGCAGACCCCAGAGATCCGCTTTAACCCACATGTCCTCTGAGTTCTAGGGTAGCCTACCCCCTCCTCCAAACTTTCTCCATCTCCTCTTCTGCATTTCCCTCCTTTTATAATTTCATGCTGGAACTTTCCCATCTTCAGTTCTGAGATTTCTACCTTTCCCACTGTCAAATGGCTGGTTGTGGGATGTTGTTAGACCAGCATGTCTTCAGGTGTCATCATCATGCTTCCCCAACGAGTCTTAACCTGCCAGAATGGGCTCAACATGCTGGCTGATCTGCACCAACTGTTTCTGGTTTACCGACTAAAACCAGCTTTAAAACAGCTTAGCTTGGACCAGCATGGAAATGATGTCTCTGTAAGATGTTCATTCTGAAATGAGTGGGTTTATATGTACAGTACAACACAAATGCTGATGACTATCAGAGTTTTGCTTATGTAACAACACAATTAAAGGTATTTAAATTATCTTAAATACGGTTGGGTTATTAAGCATATTGTTACTATCAAGCATGAACAATGCACTCATGCCAGGTGTTGAAATATAGTTTTCCCTGCCATCTCTATATTTTTTCCATTACCATTTTTTTTCCTTTTGGGGCTCTGCAGCAATGTGAAGTCTGTGCACATTCTGCACAACATGTGTGCTGAAAAAAAAAAAAAACACCTTTTTGATGTCTTTTGACTACAAACAACTGAAGGATTTATTCAGCTCCTCAATTTAGGACACTCGACACACATATGTTTTTATTTTTTCAAGCAGGCTTTTTTTGGTTCTGGTGGAGCAAGTGCACTCTACCTGTTGATCTAAGCGTACACACTTTTGTTTGCTAACCCCTGATGATGACTTCTATTATTTTCATAGCTAATGATGTTTTAAATGGCCCTAATCCTCACACAACCTTTTTGCATTTATACATTATACATTAGGCTTATTCAGCTTGTTTTCCTCATGGGTGCTTCCTGGTTGCGATGCTCTGTAACAGTGTTGCTGATGTAAACTATTGCTGTCCTTGAGGGGCGATTCCTGGACCATTGTATTTAAAGCTAGGATGTAAACTGCTTTTGCTCATGTAAGGATTTTAATAAGAGTTGTAAATACCCAAGAATTATCTCATTGAGTACAGCTCGGTGAACTCACAGCTGAGAAACTGGTCTGTATGCAAGGGTGTACCCACACTAGCCAGTTTGAACTGTGCCCGAGTGCGCTTGTGACCACCAAAGCGCGGTTCGTTTGACTAAGTGTGCAGTGCTCTCTGAGCTCGGTGCCCAGGTGCGGCTTTGTCTAGCAGTGGCCCTGGCCCGCTTGGAAGAGGTGGGCCAGAGCACGGTTCGAGTTGGACTTCTCGGCCCGGTCCGCATGCAGTGTGAGCGTGCTAACCGGTGCTCTCAGCAGCGCTAACAGGACGCGTCAACGTGCAACCTCCCTCTTACGAGCAGCACAACAGGCTGTGAGAGGGCTGTGGACCAAACGACACAAAATTATCCACAAAGAAAGCGATTACTCCACTGTGTTCAGAGAGCGCCTTTCTTTTCTGTTTATCTCGAAAACCGTTGCTCCATAATGACACTGAGCGTGCTCGCAGCACGATGCTGAAACCCTATGTGAGCGCAGGCCAGAGGGAGTGGGAAGGGGAGCTACTCGAGTGGCACGGTTCATGGCAACCGTGCCTAGTGTGAGAACACCTAAAATGACTTAAAGGGATAGTTCACCCAAAAATGTATTTATGTAAAAGAAATGTGAAATCATTTTGAATTTGGAGCTTTCAGACTGCATAAAAAACACAGAAAATGTATTTTTGGCTCATAGATGTGGCAATGAAAGACAATAACAACTAACCCAGAATGCACTTCTGCTTTTGCTGCCCTGAGGAGGCCACGGCCTAGGACTGGTAACAGCGCGCAGAAGTTAAACAACAAGCTCAGGCCACTGAGTAGTTTCGTGATGAGTCTGCCGAAAACGTGTTTCAGACACAGCCCAAATGACCGGTATACGGATATCGCGTGCTACAGTCAGCATTCATCATGTTCACTGTGGGCGACAGGACGTAGCTGAGGGTCGCTGGTGAGTAGCAAATGCCGAGGCCGGTGGCGCCATTATCGACTGCAGCGACACCCTGTGACACGCAAGTTACCTCTCACAGAGGAACGACAAATTCCCCAGCAATGTTAAACGCACATTAACCGATCACTTAGTTTAGCGTTCATGTAAAAACACTACATTCATGATATTCACCAATCTTAGACCGAATTCAGTGACACTCAGAAACAAAAGCTGGACATGTAAACAATGAACGGCGACTGGCAGAACAGCAAGCTGAATCTCGTACATTCGACGGTCGCACATGTCCTTGGAAAAGAGGACGGTAACTCCCAAAGTTACCACCCAGCTTCTCTCACAGAACAATAGCCTGCTGAGCTTAGCTTCCAAAAAAGATGGCTGACACTATAGCCGATTTCTCACCGCAGGGACTTCTGCAGTTTCTGCAGTACCTACGTCTGCTCCTATAACCCTTTTTCTTTGTGTTTCTACCCGATGAAGTCTGGCGATTTTCTTGAGTCCCTCAGATCCTAGAGTCCCATTATACTTTCCAGTACCTAGTCTAGAAGCAAAGGACTTCTTCTAGTTCCCTTTCCCTAGGTCTACGTCTGACCGGTCCGACTTATAAACCACTGCCCACAGTCAACACGCAGCACTGTAGCGCTGTCTGCGTCATACGCTGTGTTTCCGCAAACATTAGCAATCGAGGATTAAAGACAAACATAACGCATTCTAACTCAGTTAATTGCTAGTGCTAGGCCAAATTATTACCCATCGTTTTGTTTGCCTTCCTGCGCCTCTGCTCCTTCCAATCTTCTTCCATCTCATATTACTTAATATCACACCACGCTGGAAGCCTTCCGCCTTCTGTGTTTTCGCGGTACAGAACTCAAAGCATAATTCTTTAAACCGCTGCCGTCTGTTTTGCCATCAAGGTTCCTTGGGCAAAGGCACTTTGTTGTTGTCTGCACGTGTGCCGCGCTACGTCTAGTGATGACGCGATAAAGTACCGCCGTCGTGCTCGCTGCCACCCCTCCTACCAGTTCCTATGGCCACTTGGCCAGGTCGGCTGCAAGCAGCAAGCCCAGAGTTTAGCGGGGGAGAGAGCTCAAACTAGAATGTTTTAGAAGTGGACAGTCCCTATGGGCCAAGTTCCTGTAAAACCACTTGTGACGGAAAGCGGTTTATGCTGAGAAACCTAGAATCCTCCATAATGCCATCTGTCTTACGCATCTGTCCATATCTCTCAAAAGCTTCTGCTTGGTGAAATCAAACTGAAATCAAGCCTGATATCACTAGATCTGTGACCGTATGGGCGGATTTGAAGGGGTGAGATGTTCGTGCTGAGTCTTGACAGCAATCCCCCCTTGACACTCTCGCCCTGACGATTACGTAAATGAATCGACTTTTGCTGCCGAAGTGAAAAAGGCAAATACTGCGGATTTTTCTCGCTCTTTGGGGAAAATGAGAGAGTGTTGCTTTAACCTATTCAATTTGTATGATTGGGTTCTAACAATGGGAATCTTAATGCAAAATGGGTGGAGTGTCCCTTAATTTGTGTCTCCGAAGATGAATGGTTTCGGTATGGTACGGAGTTTAAAACAACATGAGGGTCAGCAATTAATTACAGAATTTTCATTTTTTTGGGGGAGCATCCCTTTAACTTCTCTCTCTCTCATTTCTCTTTTGTATCCATTCCAAGCAGCACACAGTGAGGTAAAAATAAATGAGAATGGGATATAACAGGGAGAGAAATAAAACGAGATGAAAGCTGACCTGTCACTGCATTGATGAGTGAGTTGTTTGCATTCCCTTCGATGTGGTTCCCTGGAAACAAAACTTATGGAAATTAGTCAGGTAAAGAATTATGTGGGAAATCGCTATATTTGCATTTCTCTGTCTGAGTGACCTTTCAACTCTCTCCTCATGAGGGCAGGAAATGAAGAGAGCTGCAGAAGAAAGTTATTAAAGTGAACAAGAGGAGTACATGTTAATTTAGTGAAATGATGTGGGACATTGATTGTGAAATAATGCATGGTTATATAAATAAAGATGACCCAATCATGCCAGATTCTGTTTAAGCAAAAAATTCTTTTCTTTTTTGTAAGATGTACCTGAAAGAGCATTGTGTATGTACACACACACACACACACACACACACACATATACCGCACATTATATATATATCTATATATATATATATATATATATATATATATATATATCATATATATATATATATACATATATATGTACGTATATATATATATATATATATATATATAGATATATATATATATATATATATACACACACATACATATATATATATATATATATATATATACATATATATATATATATACATACATATATATATATATACATACATATATATATATATATATATATATATATATATATATATATATATATATATACACACACAAGTTTGTTATATAAAAATAAATACATATTTTTTTGTTTATCTTTTTCAAGATGCCATTTTATTTTTATATATGAGTGGAATATAAGTAAAACATTATTTTGTTCAAATATTATTGTTTTTTTGTTGTTGTCTGACATCATGTAAATTTGTTAATTAAAATGCAGATTTTTTTTAAAAAAAGAAGGTAAATAATAGATGAAAAGGATGTGTTTGTACAGTCTTTACTTTAAATGTGGTGGCTATCAATGCTTTGCCTTTGTCTTTCTCGCCATCCCTCCTCCTCTCTCTTTGTGTTTGAGATCATCTGGTCCTGCTCATGTGTGCCATATTTAGGCCACTCACGCAGTCTACCTTAGTCTTTTGCACCTTTTGATTGATGTCATCTGGCCACCTGCTGACCCTTTTGTGCTCTTCAGAGATCACTGCCTCTCAGATGAGTTACCTAGTCACAATGACCTGCTAACATGTGGTGCATCTAATGATAGGAGCTCAAGCTGGACTTCTATGTGTGATCGGTCAGATTAATGAGCATTTTCAGATCCACAATCGAACATAATCAGTCGATGAACGACTTCTGCTGGCACCACCGGGAACCAGAAAGCAAAGAGTAAACAGGCCATTAGGCAAAGTCAAAGGTCAAGAGCTGATAAATGCAGAGTAGCTCAATATGAACTGATTTTCCATCACTCCCAATTTAACAGCATTTACATGTTAGCTGAGTAAGTAACTAGGTGAGATATTTCCAAAGCAGCAGGTCACCGGCACCCCCCTGCTGTTTGCCATCAATTAGTGGCTTTGCTGAGTACAGAAAAGCGCTAAACATGAGAGTCAGTAATTACCTGGTAAATTGTGATGCATAATTCAGCACACTTGTGGCTTAGCAAGAAATTATGATAATATCTTGTGAAAGAAAGTCATATTCTTAGGGATATATTGTAAGTCATGTGTTTTGTTTTTAAAACAATGTTAACGCAACGGAATGTTAACGTAATGCAATGAAACTAAATTCAATTGAATTGTCCATTAAAAAAAATCTTTTAGTTTTTTTTTGAGTAAAGAAAGTGGCTTCAGTTCAAGACTTTTGATCATGCTTTTTTGAGCAAGTTTGTATACTGAATGTATGTACAAGTATATTTAGTTTTGTGTAGTTATCTTTATATCTACTAAATGAGCAGAGGGTAAAGACAATGAGAATGCAAAAGATGATTTTAATCATTGTCCTTTTTTTTTCTGAGTTCACCATAATTATCTTTAATGATGTCTCCACTTCTCTGATTTACTGATTACACCAGTATTCAAATAATTAACACAGCAACTGCAGTGTGAAAAATAATTTATAGAAAATCACTATTGTGGCTGGTTCGCAGTTCTCTATCATTTTAATTTGAATCTTTTGATTAATTATTGTAGGTGGTTTATGAAATTGCATGTTTTTATGTAGGAATATTAGCTAAACTGGCTGTGCTGTTTAGTGTAACTATTTGTAAAATATATTTTATAAAATTATATATTTATTATAATACATTTAATTATATTTGTAAAATATATTATATTATATGTAATTTATTTGTATATTATATACAGTATAATTTAAACTAAAAAGATCTGGAACATTGAACAGATTTCCTCAGCTCAACATTGTGGCATCTTTCATAAATAGAGTAATTTAATTGTTGATTGTTTTTCTCAAAGCTGCATAGTTTGTTTTCTGTTCAGTGTTCATGATCTTTTAATTTGTAAATGTTTGGTTTATTATCTGAGTGCCCTCATTCAATCCCATAATGCACTGCAATAACGAGTGTACAACATATGAACACTCAGGGTGCTGTTCCATTCGACCGTATAGTGGACTTCACAGGGTATTCCGTCGTGAGATTCCAATCCAAAGATAGGGAATGTTCAGTTCGAAGAACACTGCGAATGATGTAGGGAATAAGTGAACGTCGATACGACGTAGGTAATAAGTGAACATTGATACGACATAGGGAATAAGTGAACATTGTATACGACATAGGGAATAAGTGAACATTCGATACGACTGTAGGGAATATGTGAAACATCGATACAACGATATTGAATAAGTGATCATTGATATGACGTAGGGAATAAGTGAACATCGATATGACATAGGGAATATGTGAACATTGATATGACGTCTCTCTCTCTTCTCTTGCTTATTCCTTTTAGGGGTTGCCACAGTGGCAGACTATCACTTTTATTCTTTATTCAGTCAAATTACTATGTTTGTTTGAAAGTGCTAAACATTTTTAAACCTAAACTGAATTGTAGCATATCATTCAAGAAAATGTGAGCTTTCATGTTTACCATATCATATTTAATTAATAAGCTCTTATATATGCGCGCTGTTCAGTGTTCAATAAAAGTCAAATCAAAAAATAAAATTTAATCAGTTGAATGATGAACTCCCTGCCGCCTAGAGGAGCACTTCGAAACAGCAGCACATCAAATACTGAATTGAACAAAATTATGATATTGTACCATTTGAAATACATTATATACCGGTATTTTTGCAGTACCGGTATGCCGCACATCCCTAGTCTGACTCGAAGGAGGCGCGCACAGCTGAATCATCCATACATCCATTTTCCAAACCGCTGGTCCAATGTGGGTACAGTGTAATATCATAGGGGTATACATTCTTTCTTAATCGACTATTGAATTGTTTAAAGGAGTCATAACCTAGTATTACCTTGGATACCCACGCTCTATTATAGTCTTTCAGGCCCTTCTAAAAAAGAAAAGTGGAAAAAAAATAAACACAGAGCTCCTCTGACACCTTATTTCTGAATGCATTATTGCCTCGCGAGATCTGATGCGATATTTTGGCTGTCGTGGACGGTCATTTTAATAATGCAAATGAGGGGCGCGTTGATTGGTGGCAGGAAGGAGGGGGCTTGACACCGCGGGTAACTTCAGCATATCATTACAAAAAGACCGCGACCTGTGGAATTCAACCATATGTGTTTGAGCCAGACTCTGAACTAGAGCTGGAAACGGAAGATATAGAGTCAATGGAAGGACGTTTACATCAACATGTCTCTGAATGGTAAAGACAATCATTTTGACTGAGACATACATTAACATCAGTAACGAGCTAAAACGTTTGTTGCTATTTTCTCCCACATAAGTTTACCTTTTATTTAATATAGATTACAGTTAACGGAGATGTAGTCTACTTTTTTATCAGCTTACAGTGGAGATCAACGTTTGCTATCATGTGTTGTTTTTGCCTTGTTTCACATTCACGCACTTCTGTAAACTGTGTTTACTCAGCTCTTAGGGTGATTTTCTGAAGTAAAACTGATCGCTTCATCTTTTGTGTGATGTACAGTAAACTTTATTAAACTCATCAGTATACGTTTGATGATCATCATTTGGACCTGGTCCAAAACAGCAGACTTGTTGGCTATTAATAAATAATGGATAACGTTACACACAAGCAGATGACAAATTACGTCATAATAGAGCCGTAATAAAACTCACTAAACTATACCTGTTCCATCTCTATACAGCACTCTGACTCCGTAGGCATTATTGTCCGACTCGAAATGAACATTGTAAAGGATTCCTGTGTTAAATGTTTAGCACAGACACCTAACGTTGAGCCAGTTGTTGGAACAGTGTCATTAAAAATGATTTTTCATCCACTGGTCCCTTAGCCTGACTTTGCCATACTCATTTTCCTCTCGGAAGATGAGTGCTGAAACTCTTCGTATGGGTTTTGTATTATGAGGCGGGTCTTAACCGAGCCAGGAAAAAAACAACTATGCACTCAATTGGATAGTCGGTAAACCTACAACCAATCAGAGCAACGCAGTAAGTCAGCTACTTTGCCATACAGTTGTCAAATACAGAACGTAGCCTGAACTTTATCTTAGAAGTTAAATAACGAGTGTTGCTTCTTTTACTTACTCCTTCATGACGCAGACCAAAGGAGAAACCACAACGAACCACAGGCTTTCCATTACGTCCCATCTTCTTAGCGACCAGTCAGAGCCAGCTGATAAGTTACACTTTTCCCGAATCATGTGGGACGGCAAAAATATCGTCTCCGAATCGACAAATGCCCTGATTGCAGTTTTCTGTTTTGTCTATTAAAATTAATGCGCTGTCGATTTATTTCACAACAGGACGCGACAGCGGAATCTATACATCTCAATTCTCCAGCTGCAGTCATCTCTGAGGGAAGCCAGTTAGCGCTCTTTGATAACGTGATGATTACGTCCCCGAAGATCACCTGGTTCATCATTGTTTAAAGCCCGCCTGGCAATTTGATTGGCGCAAACATTGTTTGCCTGATCATAATTACTCCTCAATGGGTAGGCAGTCCAGACCGAACTTCCCGTCCAAAAAAATGTTGTGGGCGGAGTTCGGGCTGTGCATGCCAGGCTACTGGTCCCTGGTAGTTTGGTCCATTTGATAGAGAAAACACATTTGAATGTTGTCATTCTGGCAGTCAACCACAGAGCAACTCACTGTGTGCACTACATTTCTGCATCTTTCTTGACTGAATATGAGGGGAGAGGGACAGCGTGGGCTTCCTGCAGCATATGTCTGCGGTGTCCATATATGGTACTATCCTGCCCCGTCATGACGTCAAAGTCGGGGGAGAAATTAAAATCGTCGTATTTGAGTGCACGTGTGGCTGGTTCACGACCCCTGGGGTAAACAAACGCTTCACTTTTGAATATCGGCTTCCCTGGCCAATGTTTAACCTTTAGGCACATAACATACATTGATTCTCGTGGAAAAGTGAAAGTGACAGGTTATGACTCCTTTAATTAAGGTTTCCATGACCAAGGTCAAGAATAAATCTTTTTATTACTACTGGAGCTGCCAGTCTTCTAAATTTCACTGAATTACTAAACCACATTCAGTGTTCCAATTTCACCTCATCATTTCATTCACTCCTTCAAGTGAACTATTAATGTACAGAATAGTGAGTGAGATATTCATCATCGAACACAACCTGTGTGTGTGTGCCTTCAGTTTGAGTCTGTCTTGGTCTTGCTCTTGCCTTAGTTTACGTTGGTTGTAATTCTCCTGCGTTCCTGTATTCGCCTTTGCTCCTGCGTCTTTATTGTTTTACTTATTTCCGTTAATAACATTGGCTACTGCTTATATATCATTTCATTTACATATATATACAGCTATGGAAAAATCTAATGAGAGCCACTGCCAAATCAGCAGTTGCTTCCTGGGATTTATTATTTATAAATAATAAATCCATAGCAACTGCTGATTTGGCAGTGGTCTCTTAATTTTTTCCATAGCTGTATATATATATATATATATATATATATATATATATATATATCATTACATTTATTCATTTAGCTGACGCTTTTATACAAAGCGACTTACAATTGCTATATATGTCAGAGGTCACACGCCTCTGGAGCAACTAGGGGTTAAGTGTCTTGCTCAGGACACATTGGTGTCTCACAGTGGACTTCGAACCTGGGTCTCTCGACACCAAAGGCATGTGTCATCCAGTGCGCCATCACCACCCCTAGTTTCATTATCTGTTTTTTGACCTTGTTGACATGTATCCAACATTAAAATCAAACAGTTCGACATCTCGACAGTCTGAATACTAACAATGACATACAGGCTACTGTATGGAAATTAGTACCCATTTTGTACCATTCATCAAAATGCCATCGGATCAAGGGAGTTTGTCTGAGATCTGGTTCATCTTAAATCAGCACAGTGAAAAATTGCACTGCTCTTGTTTGTGATGGTTCGCATCATGTTTATTTCCGTCATTATGGGTGTCTGCTCATTCTGTAACCCTCCGTGCTCTATTTCAGATGCTTTACCGGCCTGGAAATGTCATGTCTGATGTTCTCAGGTGCCGTTCTGGATATCGCACTCCATCCGCAGCTCCACCGCATGCTCAGTCACACTCAACATGCCCTCGGGTTCACGCCAACAATTTCAGTCACATTAGCCCGCTGCCATGAAGAAACACTAACCGCGTTATAGAACAACACGCCCTAGCATGTGCGCTCTTAATTAAAACATCAGCTCAATGGTGCGGGATGGCAGTTCATTGAACCCAATGATGCGTTTTAGCCATTTGGTTCTTCTGAACAGCCATCTTGGCAGATGTAATCATGACATTCAGATGTTGTACAAGATAGCTTATGACTTATTACCTGCCATTGTGGACGCTTCCTTCTCACTGCACGGTGATGCTAATGTGATGGGAGTCGTGGGACACGTTGTAATAGGTTCCACCTTTCCTATGACACGGATTCATTAAACAAGCACAGGAAGAAGATAGAAAGAGCCCCTATTTGTGGAATGTTACTGATATTTTCTGCTCTAGTGACAACACACTGACAGGAAATGACAAATCATAATGTAAGAACGCACAGTACGAGTAAAGGTTGAGTCGCATTATCTGAAATATAGTGAAAATAGTTGCCATGATTATCTATTTAAGGAACTGCAACACATTTATACCAACTCATCTCAGTAGGGACTGCTTCAGCATTTAGTCTGTTAGGACAGAAAGTAGGGCTCTTATAGTTTGTAGTGTCAATGGCGAAATGTACTTGTTTAGCAGCTAGATTGTATTATAGGCATAATTTGCTGGTAGGACGAGATGGGACATGGGATGTTAATTCATTATAGAGAAGTATATGAATTTAATGTGACAATAAACTGAATTCTCTTTGGAACTACAGCGAAGATGTCCTGTCCATCGCAGCGGAAATAGATTCAAACTCCAAACGACTCATTTGAGCGGTTCAGAGTCGACACTTTCTTTTGAGATAAACTAACTTTTTTATGATGCACTTTTAGGTTTAAAGGCCATTGCACACTGAGTACGAAATTTTCTGATGCGTTTTTTTAGTATTTGCTCAGCCTAAAAAATTCGCTCACGCAGAGAAACCTTGCACACTGAGTCCGATGCGTATTCATTAAACCGTTGCGGAAAAAAACGGCAAAATACAAAAAGAATTCATGTCAGGCAGTGAGAATGATTTCTGCTTGCCCTCTCTCTTATTGAAAAGAGAAGAAAGAGAAAAATATTGCGCTGTCATCCATCCAATCCTGAAATATGCGCCGAGGAAGCACCTCCTTATCAAGGAGCTGATTAAAAATTTACTTCAGAATGTCAGTAGAAAAGTTTGATGCTGAGAGCCACATTTTAAAAACAAGATCATTACATTTCCATGAACCAATCGATTCTGAACAGAGACTGGCAGTATGTTTAAGGTATGGAGACACGCACACACACACACACGTGCGCACGACGCGACAAATCGCTAGGCAGACAGAACAGCTGAATATTTTAAGCTGTTATATAGCCTATGTACCCAAATAATACATTAGTTATCGAATTGGCTGCTCAATCACACCTTTTAATCGATCCCAAATTTTCAATCTGATTGAAAGGGGAGGTTATTCCTTTCATAATCCAATCGAGAGAAGAGAACACTTGATCAGAAATGAAATCCGAAACTGAAAAGCACTGCACATGGCAAAGATGTGCGGAACGAGTCTCCAGAGTTCAGTCGGCCCTGAATTGTTAAAAAACCTCTCAAAATGCTGGCTGTGGATGCAAAAGACGCAGAAATCGAACCTGATCCGAAATTTTTTATGACGGACACGAAGGTTTCGGAGGCGGTGTGCAAGCGTGATTGACATAACGTGAGGTCGATTTTTTTTTACGTGCGAAAATTTCGGATGCGAATTTCACATCTCGGTGTGCAATGGCCTTAACACTTTGCCTGACTGTTTAAATTGTGTTCTGATTGCAGAAATCACAAAGAAAATATTTTTACTGAATAATCATGATGCACACTTCACTCCAAAGATGGCTTAGCAGCATACACTCACCTAAAGGATTATTGGGAACACCTGTTCAATTTCTTATTATTGCAAATATCGTAATAAACCAATCACATGGCAGTTGTTTCAATGCATTTAGGGGTGTGGTCCTGGTCAAGACAATCTCCTGAACTCCAAACTGAATGTCAGAATGGGAAAGAAAGGTGATGTAGCAATTTTCAGCGTGGCATGGTTGTTGGTGCCAGACGGGTCGGTCTGAGTATTTCACAATCTGCTCAGTTACTGGGATTTTCACACACAACCATTTCTAGGGTTTACAAAGAATGGTGTGAAAAGGGAAAATATCCAGTATGCGACAGTCCTGTGGGCGAAAATGCTTTGTTGATGCAAGAGGTCAGAGGAGAATGGGCTGACTGATTCAAACTGATAGAAGAGCAACTTTGACTGAAATAACCACTCTTACAACGAGGTATGCAGCAAAGCATACCTCGGTTGTAACAAGTGGTTAAACAGAATGAGATGTAAGGTGTAAACAGAATGAGATCATGGATCCATTATACCTTGTTACGATGGATCCATTATACCTTGTTTCTGACCATGTCCATCTCGTTTTTCCTTCCACTATGTACCCATCCTCCGATGGCTACTTCCAGCAGGAGAATGCATCCATGTTACAAAGCTTGAATCATTTCAAATTGGTTTCTTGAACATGACAATGAGTTCACTGTACTAAAATGGCCCCACAGTCACCAGATCTCAACCCAATAGAGCATCTTTGGGATGTGGTGGAACGGAAGCTTCGTGCCCTGGATGTGCATCCCACAAATCTCCATCAACTGCAAGAGGCTTTCCTATCAATATGGGCCAACATTTCTAAAGAATGCTTCAGCACCTTGTTGAATCAATGTCATGTTGAATTAAGGCAGTTCTGAAGGCGAAAGGGGTCGAAACACATAGTATGGTGTTCCTAATAATCCTTTAGGTGAGTGTACAGTGCTTGACTGATTTGGTGGTTCGGCCTGTTTAAAACAGATGTGATTATATCAATACTTTATATTTCTGCATTTGTTTTTAATTTGATTGTCGTTTGTAATCGCAATGCTTTATGGGATTGTACTTCTTTAAAGCTGTTAAGTCGACAGTCTTGCACTAAGGGCTGGTCAAGTAGACCTTGTTCACAGGAAGGCAATGAAAACCATTAGCTGGCCTTGTTATTGTTACGTATTTGACAAGAACTGAGACTGAACGACATTGCAGTTGTAGCTGAGGCCTGGAAGAGTTTGGTTCCTGTTTTCAACATGTCGAAAAGATGCTGTTTTCAGCACTGCACAATCCAGTTTTTATGGATTTCAGAAGGATGAGGACTCAACACTGGAACTGAAACTGACGCCATCTTTACTGTTCAGACATTATCACTGTGTTTTAAGCTGAGGAAGCCTCCGGAGATGACATTCAAACACAGTAACGTGTTTCATTTCCAAAAGTGTATAAATCATTCTCCATTCTTCTAAAGTAACACTGTCCAGCAGTGACAGCAGGTAAAGTTATAGCGGGAGTATGCTTCTCTATTGCCTCCACTACTTTAAGTTTTAACAGACCCACTAAAGCGTGCGGTGGGTTTGATGGAGGGTAATTGAGATTGAATGGGGGAAGTCACGTGAGAGGAGACAATGCTTCATTGCACTATGATTAGATATGATTGGTTGTGGTTGGAAATTGGTTTGGTTGGAATAACGTTTAGATTGGTTTGTGCAATATATCCTGCTTTTTGTTTTCATGCAACATTAAAGGGTACCTATTATGGCATTTAAATTGTTCCTAATATTGTTCTGGGAGTCCCCAACAACAGTTTTACAAGCATGCAATGACAAAAAA
The DNA here is from genome assembly GCA_030378365.1 of Hybognathus amarus. Taxonomy (NCBI): domain Eukaryota; kingdom Metazoa; phylum Chordata; class Actinopteri; order Cypriniformes; family Leuciscidae; genus Hybognathus; species Hybognathus amarus. The sequence continues at coordinate 11,759 of JAQIUQ010005943.1, read as the reverse complement.
CCCTTTTGTTGTCTTATAATATGCATTTATTTTACCTGATTTGCTCACCGACTCCCATATGAATCGTTTCAGCGAGTCCTTTTCCAAAACCCGCCTTTGCGTGACGCTAATCTGCGGTGATTGGTCAGATGACCTAGCTAAGTTGTGATTGGTATTCTCTGTGCAGAGTATGTCGGAATAAACTCGGTACTGATCCTTCCTTCAGTATCAGCCGGCTCGCGAATCCATACTTTATAGCATTTAGGTTTGTGAAGCAATCATCTTCAAAATGATGCGAACAGAGAACAAGGTTTGGGCTATACTTGTGTGGTATACTTGTATATATGAACTGTAGCCACTTAGTCTTCAAATGCTCCTCTCCTGGCAGATGAAAAAAGTTCGCTTTTGCATCGCACTTCAAAACACAGCGTCTCGTCGACATGATTGTTTTCCGGTTTTCCCTGGCGTCTCAGAGCGCAATAAGTGGGCGTTTCTTATTCAAATAACTTGTCAAGTTGACGTCAACTAGACAAAGGAAAAGCATTGTTCGTTGAACGATTCATATCAGAGACTCAGAGTCGACTCTTACTTTTGAGAGACAATAACTTTGTATACGGTGAACTTTCATTTTTAAAACTTTGCAGGATGTTTTCTTTCACTTAGATCTATGTTACACACTACATGAAGGGCAATTTTCAAAACTCCATAATAGGTACCCTTTTAGTGCAACTAGGACATGAATTTACATTTGATTTATTTATATTAAAAAATAATAACAGAGTAAGTGGAGGATTTTGCCTCTTCATTTCACAACCCTTGCTGTAAACCTATTGTAGGAGACCTGACCTCCAAAACAAAATTAGAAATCTTTCAAATAGATTCCTATTTGAAAATTTTTCCAGAACTGAGGCAGCTGAAAAGTAAAAAGGCACATTTATACTCCAGTAATAGTGATAAACAGTTATGAACTTATGAATGTAATGAGTGTTGCCATATCATGAGATGCTGTTATGACCGTATTGATAGCTTTAAGTGAGATGGAGTTATCCATCCTACCCTCAGGGCTTCCTGTACCCTTCATCATATCAGTCTCAGACAGATGTCACCCGCGAGAGCTCGACACCCACAGGGGTCCAAGAAGGAGATTTGGAATGCCAGAGCTAGACCGAGCTTCCCAACTGAGTAACAGCCAACTAGCTTGTTGCCCACTGGCCCGTCCCATGAGCTGAAACCCTCTCTCCGGCTCTCTGGGGTCTGCAACAGAGCCAGCATCTGCACCCCGCAGGGGGGTTTGCAGCGTCCTGTGTGACTGTCTCTTTATCAGTCTGAGATAGGGCTATTACTCCGCTGGTGCTGACATACACACTGATTAGCCATCTAGCGCTGGATGTGCAGTAGGCATGCTGAGCCCTGGCAGCACGACTGAACTCTTTTGCGATTTTAACAGACAGTTTTACAGAGGTGTAAAATGGAAATGTTTCTGTGTTTTTAAATGCCTTGATCTTTCCGTTTGTTTGCAAGTATACTTTAAACTTGTTGTCCTCTTTATAGCTTTTGCAATGTTTATTGTATTGTAAACTAGACATTGATATCATATATTATATATTAAAATATAAATTATAATGATGTACGTTATATATATACGTTTAACATATACTGTTCAAAAGTTTGTGGTCGGTAAAATTTTGTCATTATCAAGTCTCTATGCTCACCAGACAGTTATTCGCTCAATTATGACATTTGTAATGCAAATATGATATTGTTTGAGATGTCTTTTGTTATGACAACTTGACATAAACCAATACATGATAACTTGTCAGTGTCTTTGTCATGACAACTTAACATTACTAAGACAACACAACCTGTCATAAACATGACATAGCAGATTAATTATCAAACTTAAGGAACCACCTAGCTTTATTGGTTAATATTACATTAAACTGTCATGTGGTTGGTTTTGACATTGGCTGTCATGAAGCCATTATAACTTTTTAATGACAAATTCAATGTCTTACCACTGTAGTTGAGGTCACGAAAAATATCCATGACACAGTTATAATGGCCTCATGACAGCCAATGTCAAAGCCAACCACATGACAGTTTAACTTAATTTTATGTCAAGTTGTCACGACAAAGACACTGCAGGTTATGATATTATGGTTTATGTCAAGATGTCATAAAAAAACAATGTCATTTTTGCATTCAAAATGTCATTATTGAGTGAAAAACACTTAACAACAGTTGTCATAAACATGCATAAACCGTATTTCATATTCATGACATTTGTCATATCATGGTTATGAAGGTGTTATGCCAGTCTTATGCACACCCCTTCAAGAAAAGTGCTACCCTACAGTAGTTGCATACTAGGATGCATATCACTCGGATATTTGCTGTTTATTAGTACTTATAGAGCACACATTAAAGGAGTACTTCACTGTAAAAAAAAACAACTTTTGCTGATAATTTACTCACCCCCATGTCATCCAAGATGTCCATGTCATTCTTTCTTCAGTTGAAAAGAAATTAAGGTTTTTGATGAAAACATTCCAGGATTTTTCTTCATATAATGCACTTTACTGGTAACCAAACTGGTTCAAGGTCCAAAAGACCGTTTCAGTGCAAACAGTTCAAAGGGCTTTAAATCGATTCCAGACGACGAACAAGGGTCTTATCAAGCGGAACAATCAGTCATAAAAATAAAAAAATAAAAAAAATAAAAAAAAACTAAGTTTAAGTTTTATAAGCTCAAATGGTCGCCTTGCTCTGTTCTGCTGTGACTCTCCTGTTCGAACTCGTTCATCAAAATGAAGAAATTTTTTTCGAGTTAATTCTCGTACATTTCGTCCGTTGAATGAACCAAATGACACAAAAAAGATTCGCTTCTCAATGAGCGTTTCACTTAATAAGACCCTTATTCATCGTCCTGGAATCGTTTAAAGCCCTCAGAACAGTTTGGACTGAAACTGTCTTTTGGACCTTTGGTTACCAGTAAAGTGCATTATATGGAGAAAAATCCTGGAATGTTTTCATCAAAAACCTTAATTTCTTTCTACGAATAGAAGAAAGAAAGACATGGACATCTTGGATGACATGGGGGTGAGTAAATTATCAGCAAAAGTTTTTTTGAAAAGTGAACTACTCCTTTAATGCCTTCTGCATGACCATATTCTACATCCCTTAATCCATTCCTTAATAGGAGTTTATTGAGGCAAAAATCCATATTAGTTTGTAAATAGTGAAAATTGGACACTAAACTAAAGCAAAAAAAATAAAAATAAAAAAAATACTTGAAACACATAACTTGAATTTAAACCATCTCCTGTCTCTGCTGGTCAATTTTACGAAAGGCACCACTCTTTTCTTTATCATTTCTTATTATTTTAACTGTATTGACAGGCTCGTTGGGAGAATGAAATGTCATTATAATCTCATTCAAGCTTACACCCCATCCTCATCCTCTCAGTCGGCTTCGTTTCATACTATTTTAGCCGGCATTACGACTTCATAGTGGTTTTGGGTGTGTTTAATCCATCTTGGTGAAATGTTGGATAATGGTCTCTAAAACCCATTATTTATTGATTAGAAATCTCATCCAATTTTCATAGTAGAGGCTCACATTTGTCCTAATTATCCATCTCTCACATTACCATCCATTATTTAGCTTGAATCAATAAATTATTGACTACATGTCACCAAGAATTGAAGTCCTTTCATGAAATTGTAATATGTATTAAAAAGTATTGCTCAAAAAGATAATGATTGTATAATGTCTATGTGCTTGTAGGGCCTTGACGAGCACTTTCATGTCATGTACAGTGTTAACACGTTATCTGATCTATCTATTTATCTATCTATTGATTTATTTATCTGATTTATCTATTTATCTATTACTTATATTATTTATTGATTATCTATATTATTGTATTTATATTATCTATCTATATTTATTTATTTATCTATTTATCTATATTATTTATTGATCTATCTATCATCATATTTGATATTTATTTACTTATCTATCTATATCTGTATTCTATCATCATATTATATTCTATTATTATCTGATTACTATCTATCTATATTATTCTATCTTATCTATCTATTTATCTATCTATCTATTTATTTATCTTATTTATTTATTTATTTATTTATTTATTTATCTATCTATCTATTTATCTATCTATTTATCTATTTATCTATCTATCTATTATATTGATTGATCTAATCTATCTATTTAATCTATCTATCTGCCTCTTGTTTTTGTGCGCGTTTATCAAATTTTGGTCTGAATAAACAAATTAGTCCTTTAAGACTAATTTACAAGTAAGCAAACACCTCGTACAAGTACATATTGCTGCTTTATGTTCTCATCAAAATCAAACTTGAAATGGCCTGAAAACATGACTGTGTTTTTGTTTTAGTGAGCAATCAGCTTTGTGTAAATGAAAGGTACATCTGTGTCTGTGGCCAATGTTTTTAATGATTGATGATCTGAAATATGTTGACTATTAAAAAGAACAGCTAAAAATCAGTACACAAATAAAACACATTTATGTAAAAATGCTTAAAAACACAAACTTGATGAGTTTATATTATATATATATATTATTAACTATGCTTAAAATTGTTCATGTTCATTGTTCGTAATGTTTATTTAAATGTTACAACATTAAGTGTAACTGGAACAATCTAATTGTTCGAATCTACAGCATGCCCTGGTCTCTTACAGCGTTATTTTGTGGCTTTAATTTCAAATACCACATCATAGATCAGTTGTGGCTTTGAGAAACATGCTTTGTTTGTTTGTTTAATGTCTGAGTTGAAAATGAAAGTCTGTTACCTGTTTCTGTGGTCTGAATTTGATGCGCACCCACAAATGCTCGTATTTTCTCATTAATATTATAGTGCATCCGCAGCTTTGCTGTTTTCTCTTTCTACCTCGTCATTGTCTTGACACAAAGTCTCAATTATTTTCACTCTCAAGCACTAAAAGCTAATTAGTGAGGCGAGTACACAGGATGGTTTACACCTCCATCTTTGAGCAAAATGACAATCTTCTGCTCAGCTGCCAAGAATTAAAACAAATCAAAAGGCTATATGAACACATTTTTCTTTCACAATTCACTTTTGTTTTTGTTTTTAATTACTCACACAGCTTCTAAATGACCTGCCCGGGAAATTGCAAAAACTTGCATTTGGGTATTTAATTAAAAAGAGATGCTAATTGTCTGCACATCCATAGATAGATCTCGGAGTTCACAGGACCCCTAAAATCAACTCCTCAGCTTAAATACAACACTCAGCACTAATGCTCAAGACTTAGTCTAATTACTAAGCCAGAATAAAATGTAATAATTGTTTATTACATAAAAGGCTTGTTTTGCCTGTTTAATTAGCTCAATCTTTGCCTGTTGCCATGTACAAAGGCACTGAAAAATGTCCTCATGCCCACTTGAATATACATCGGCCTTTACTGCGTAACATTGATAATACATCATCTACTTAGTGACTTTGTGACAGTGGCGACTGTTTTTTTGTGTAGATTGATATACTTGTTTGTTTCATTCTCTGACGAACATAGTAGTTCAGGTGGAAAACATTGAGCATATCACCTAGATTTAATTACTGTAAATTGATGGTTTCAGATAATATTTCACATATTAGGAGGCATGCAGTGGAACCGCAATATGATGTTTTAGTTTAATAAACTTACAAATAAACATCTTTTTTAATTTTATGACTTGGCCAGTGACTTGTGATTTTGATTCTTAAACTCTGATTGGATGTGCTACGCTCAAAGCTGTTTGTAAAGGCAACAATCACATAACTGCCACCACTATACTGTTTTAGGGGCCGTTCACACAGAACGCATTTTTCCGTTCCAATTCGCTCCTTTTCTCATGTAGACGCACTAGACGGATATGTACAGCCGCTGCGCTTGCGTCTTGTGCCTTTTGCAGCATCTCACACATGAGCGGCTCAATTAGATAGCTGCTATTTTTGACTTGAAAAAAAAAGAAAATAATCTCACGCAATACTATCTCACGACCAATTGGTACGAAATACGTAGAAAGTGATTAAAAAGTGGCTAACTCGTACTAATTCATACGACCTCACTCGTAAGAATTCTTAACGAATGTGTCAAAACCCACGTGATGGGTAGGTTTAAGGGCGGGCTCAGGGTACGATTTCATACGAATTGGCCAACTCGTAAAATATGTACGATTTAGCAAAAAATCAGACTAATTCGTACGAGTGAGGTCGTACGAATCTGCTGAATTAGCCACCTCAAAAATTCGTATTCGAATTCTAATGATGATTGCGGGTTGTCTCACTGGCTATGGCATTTGATAAAAACTGTCACTGCTCAGAGATCTGTTTGGGTTCACCCCATCATCCCATAACTTGCAACTGTGAACAAAAGCTTGCAAGCTGTTATGCCTTCTGATTAGTCCACTGTTTTGGAACTGACATTGATGAGTGGCGCTTCGTGTAAAAGTTGAAAATCTTTGAACTTAATGTACTAGACGCTGCAAAAGACGAGACTTGAGCGCACCGGTCATACACATCCGTTTAGCTCGTTTACATAGAAAAACAATGGAAAGTAGTGCATTGGAATGGAAAGACGATCCTTTACGCTGCCTTCACACTGGCAGTTGAAATCCGCTCCGATGCGATAGCGAAACGAACCGAAAGTCATTCATTTCCTATGGAGATTCGCAGACCGCATGCGAATGGGTTCGAACACGGGTCCGACCGAGATGCGAGTGCAAAGAAAATCGTGTCCGTTGGTCATCCAGATGCATTCAAAAAAAATTTAACTCTTGCGAAAATCTATGGATGGTTCCTATCAGACAATTCCAGCGGAAGTTGAGCGTTGCTATGGTACTGATAAACAAACCTGAATTCTTAACTTTTAATAAAATCAACAATGCTTTTATAATGATAAGTTGTCATGTATTTTTTATTTTTATTTTTTATTTTCATGACTTTCTAACATTGTTAGGGCAGTTAATACAATTAAATTGTAGGCAGACATTGAATACCACTATATCACATTTTTTAGCCGACCTGACATGTCAACGTCCCGAGCAACTTTCCTCACGCAGCAGCCTTCCTATTAATATCTCTATAACCCTCATCAGAGAGATCATACAGAACTGACAAAATCAACCTTTCTAATCTCTCGCCATTTTTGTTCTACCCGCGTCTGACACTTTTCACTGTGTACGATGTCCGTTGGGGACGTATTGTGTATTCGGAGCTGATTTCAATTGCAAGTGTGAAGGTGGCGTTATGGCAAATGTACGATAGCCTACAGTTATGTCAATGACTGGATTAATTCTCGGGGAATGAGGACGATGGTCTAGGGACCCTCTTGTGAAAGTTTTTAAAAAAATTATTGTTTATTATTATTATAATTGAATGCTATTTTTTTATTGAATGCTATGCTTTTATTTAATGTCTTATTGCTGTTACTGTAATTTCATATGTATGGTAATGTATGGTAAATAATTTGCTTTATGTATGGCAAAGTAATAACTGCAATACACTACCTTGAGTGATCCATCTTATTAAGAGTTTAGAAACATGTCTCTAAAACTTTTAATTAAAAATTAAACGTTTATGATCCATACATTCAATCATTGGTCAGGTTTTCTCTGTCTTATTCTTTGTGTATCTCCCCGTCTGTTTTTTTATTTTCTTTTCTTTATTTGGACGTTCATTCCAAAAAGACTATAAAATGTCTGCTTGACAACATGGCGAGTCTCTAAATACATTATCAGCTCTATGAGCTCATTTCAGACATTCCCCTATTAGAGCTCTCTGCTTCCTATTAGTTCTTAATAAATAAGGATTAAATTACATTACATACCAATTATGTTATATAAGCCACTGTTTCATGGAGACACATTAGCATGTATATGACAGGTTTTATGCATTGAAATGCCACACTAATAAACTTTGAAACCTGTATTAGTAACAGAGAAAAGAGTTTGTGGAGGTGTAAATCATTCAAGGAATCTAAACTACATTATAATGAATTCATTTAGTGGGCAACAGTGTTTAAACAGTCACATATTATTGGGATAGATAAATGACAGGCAGTTAAATAGAAGATTTTTCATATCAAATTTACAATAAAAATAAGTATAAAATGGGCCAATTGGTACTATTGTTTAGAAAGGGGGGTTTGATTGTTTTAAGTATAAAGAATATGGTCACATTTGAGTGCAATCAATGAGGAGTGTAATTTTTGTGCCATCAAGATGCATGAACATTTACTAGACACATGTTTTAATGAAGGGTTCTGAGATGAGGTGTTTCACAAAGGTACAGTCTGAGGTGATGTGGGGGAACTTTCCATAAAAATAATGTTTTTTATACTGTACAAACTGTATATTCTATCTCCTAAACCTACTTTTTCATTTTTTGCTGTTTTTCCTAATTTCATTCTTCTCACAATCCCCCTGCATCCTGGCATTTTGCATTTGCCCTTCTCAGATGCATGCAAGAGCCAATGGTCTGTGCGGTATTGTTTTCTTCACCATGCTCTCCATGCACAAGCATGAGGCCTCTTGGATTTTGAAGTCCAACAGTGGGAGATGGGCAATCTCTGGCATCTGGCACTGGCTGTAAAGTAGCCACACATTTATCAGGGTCATGTCAAGCATGTGGAATACAATGTGGTGGTACCATTTGCTTGGACCGGATCTTGGTGGGATCGAGGGCGATTAAAGGGCCGGTTTACTGCGATTTCACTTTTTTCATTTTAAATAAGGTGTAATGTTGCTGTTGGTGCATGAACAGTATCTGCAAAGTTGCAGCACTGAAAGTTTAGTGTAAGCAGAGATATCGTCTTTTAAAAATCAGGACAGTAAAATTGCCTTCAAAAACGACTCATTTTGGACTACAGCTGGGTTATGGTACGTCACTAACCCACACATTTGCATCAGACCACTTCCCTCCGGAATATGCAGGAAAGGGCATGCGTTCGAGTGAGTTGTGTTCACGCAGCTGTCAGGTCTTCTGTGTTTTGGACTTCCCACGGACACTATACTTCGACAACAATGGATACAATTTGTGTTTGATTATATTCCTGAAAGTGACGATCGTAATCTAGTTCTCTGTGCTGCGCATTTACGAAGACAGCTTCCAGAATCTACCACGAGTTCAACACCGTTGACGTAAACAAGAAACTGTTTCTAAATCATGAAGCAGATCCAACTTAAAACCAGCAGTTAAAAGTCAGCAGTTGTTGGGCCACAATCTGTAAGTAGGCTAAGACTTCATCATTTTAAATGTATTTGCATGTATAATTCCCGACGTAGCGTCTGTTTTTTTTTTTTTTTTTTTTCAAATGCCAGCGCTGGCTTTGTACAAACACTTTCCACTTCTTCAGTACAGCATGTTGACATGCAGGTTTACTGGATTTTGTCCAAGGAATATGAAGCACAGGTGAATCAGGTTCCCACATAATAACAGTGACACCTCAGTGGCACATTTGTTGTAATCTTTATATTGACACAATAGTATAAATTGTGTTAACCCCAAAATAAAATGCATCACCTGATATGACGTTGTTTCCTCGTTTTAACACAAACAGAGGGAAATTTAGCAGAAGGCACCTGCTTCTCATCATAAAAAAGCCTTTAGTGACAATGGCTGTCAAGACACAAAAATAACAAAAACAGACCATAAATGCATCAATTAGTCCATATGTGCTGTATTTAAAGGGGCTATATGTATAGAAGTTTTATGTATCAATTACTTTTTGTATTGCTATACTGTATAAACAGCTTGTAATTGAAATATAAAAAACAAGACCTTCCCAGGTTCCCTTGCATAGTTCCCTAAGAAGGGAATGAGGCGCTGTGTCGATGTCGCTTTGGGAACGCTTCTGTGTGATTGCGTGTTGAAGCACGTGTGTCAACTAGTCCAACGCGAGACTGGAAAGAACCAGGTAAGACAAGGTAAGTATAAAATTACATCTGGAAAAAGACTGGCATTCGCTTCAATTAGCTGAAGCCAGTCGATCACAGGAATGAAGAAAGTATGGCAAGACAATTATGTTTACAGTTGTTAATCTGTAGACATTCTGTTTCGATGTGTCGAATGCGATAAGTGCCTAGACGCCAAACTTACAGAGTGCATGTCCATGTGAAGTTGCATTGTGGCACAACTATTTACATATTCGAGCAGGAGAATGTGCTGGCATGCAGTTCACTTAACGGCCACCGTGTTCGCTTAATACATTTTCAATGGATTTTATTCAAAATTTATTCCATATTTGAAGGCCCAAAATAAACTATACCAAAATAAAGCTGTGTACTGAATACCTTGCCTTTTGTGATTAACCCTCTGGGGTTATTCGTTTAACAGTCACACTCGGGGACCTTTAGATTCTAAAAATTGATTTTTTTTTTTACTTGTTTTTTTTTTTTTCTAATATTTTCTTTTCTTTTCTTTTTGGTGATTTGAGAAAATTTTTCAAAATAGTAATATTTATAATTAGTATTAATGCAATAATTATGACCAAATTTTCCCCCCATTGAATTTAATAGAAAAAAATGTTTTAAAAAAAAATTTTTTTTAAATCTGTATTTCATTTTGGAGTCAAGCCTAGGCCTCATAAAAGCAATTTTTGAAATTAGATGGATGCCATACTCGTGGACAAACTGAGCTTTTTGAAAATACAAAACATCATGTATAATCCAAATTTGTTTCGTGTGGTGTGTCTGTTTTGCACTCTTGATGTTTTATAGAATTCACCCACCTCACTGTTGTGTGCTTTTTTTCCAAGATCGTTTGTTGCTGATTTGTAGATTGTACGCACAGAAAAAAATCTCAGTATTTTCACATTTTTGCCGAACTTCCCACTCATTTCCTATGTGGGTCATTTTTGACCCCGAAGGTCCCTGAGTGTTACCATTTTTTCCGACCACTTAGACTTTTCAAATCCTGTCCCCAATTTTTTTGTGTTCATATACCAAGTACCATTAAAGTCACCACGTTTCGGACCATTCCGATGAAGCTACGATTTTTAACATTTTTTTTTAAACGCTTCGGGTCATTATTGACCCGAATGACCCCCAAGGGTTAACAAAATAAAGTTATATGGGTTTGGAAACTAAATAAGGGTAAATAAATGATATTCAGTTTATTTTATGGGTTGACTTTGCCTTTAACGCCTCAATATCACACACACACTTTTCAGTCCCAAAAACAGCAGCACGTTTGTTATCTGAGCCCTTTAAGTTGATGTTTATTGTGAATCACGCATGTGCAGACACAGATGCTTTTTTCTCTTTCTCTGTGTCCTGCTCAAAAACAGACATCATGGAGGACGGATAGACACTAAAGATCACAGTGTCAACTTTTACAAATTGGACATGATCAGCTCGCTCACACACACACGCAAACACATGCGCACACACACAAGCATAATTTTAGCTCATGCCATCACATTCATCTGCCCCATGATCTGAAACCAAATCTAGTAATAGTCTGAATCTACAGGAAGCTTTACAGTAAACCACAAGGCGGCAGACTGAAACCCATGTAATAAAGTGGCAATTTGCTTCATTTCGCGAGAAATGCATATCTATTATCTGCTCTCATTTTGTCAGGGCAAATAACGATGATATTCATTCTGCTGAGTAAAGATATTGGGAAAAGAGAAAAACTTTTACACTAATAACTCTGTAAATAATATACATAAATTAGATACGGTAAGGAAGAATCATTTCTACAGGCTTTGTATAAATAAAAATAAT